>CATKHK010000104.1:0-138909 GCA_949751835.1 Blepharisma japonicum | reverse complement strand
TCACATTCAATCGAGGATTTATATGCAGAATATGGAAAGTATCATACAATTGCAATGTAAGTTTTATTTAGAAATAAGATAATTCACGTTATCTGTGTCCCTCAGATTCTATATACAATAATAAGCTATTCGGTGATTTTTCATGGCGTATGATTCTGCTACTTTATATCAAGCTCGATTTTCCTTCAGGATTGATTGCAGCAGTCCTTTATACATCCGTATATTTGTTAGGCAATTATACGCTAATTTATTTCGGCCCAAGCAACCTAAAATTCGTTGGACTTGTCCAGCTTTTTGGTTGGGTTGAATCTTAGAAACTATTTGTCCTGTATAAAATTAATTTATTAAATATATTTTATCAGCACCCTAATTTCAACGATAATAAATTTTTATTTAAATCTAAACTTCTAATGCATTTCATAACTTCCAGGATTATATTGGGGATAATACTGTGAATTCCCACCAATTGGAATTCCGGGAACAGGTATGAACTGTGAGTTTGTTGCAAAGTTTCCGGTCATCATTGGATTTTGAAAATTTTGAGCTCTTCTTAATATTAAATCCTTCAAACTATTTACGTGCTTATTTGCAAATCGCCAAATAACAAAGCCTAAAACAGAGTAAACTAAATACAAAAATGATAGAATAACTACTAAAATCAATATAACTTAGCACAAAAGAAAGCTGATTTCGCAGAGCATCTACATCATTTTAAGAGACGTATAATTTTTTTAAACTTTAGTTTCCATTTCATAGCAGCTATCAATTATAATTGCAATCCTAAAATATTGTCCATTTCCTGAAAAGGATAGTTCACAATTTGAATTTGATTTATGTATGAACCATATTTCAATTTCTATTTAATATTTTGTTTCAAATAAGATGCATATTTTTTGATAAGCTTGACCTAGAAGCAGAATTAGTTCTCAACAATAATCTAATAAAAATATATATAATTATCAAAAAAATTATCTCTTATTAAAGTTTAACCATTATTTTTTGATCTAAATCGAACTTGTAATATCTATCATTCAAATTCGCAGTGATATAAATTCCTCCCTTGTTATATGAGCAATAAACTTGCCAATGTTCAAAATTGATGATTGATTTTGCTATTTGTTTTCAAGCATACTCATCTCCAATTTCACTTTCATAAACAAACCCATCACATTCAATCAAATACAATCTCCAGATATTTATCAATATCTTTCTTTTATATTTTTCAAAATCATAAGGAATTATAGAAAAAGAATTGAGATCAATCGAGTATAGTAAAATATTTTTCTTTTTTCATCCAGATATTAAAATATTCCCATTAAATATTGCACTATGGCATTTGAAATCAGCTTTTGGCATTGGAGTAAATTTAATTCATCGATTTTCATCTAAGTCAAATCGCTCTGATAATGGTAAAACATTTGAGCGAAGTGACCCTCCAAAAGCAATAGATATTTTTATTGTAATAGATAACATATCTTGACTAAATAGGCTGCCTTGTGTCAAATATAAAGCAATATTTTATTTTTACAATTCATTTCAAAAAGTATAACTGATGATATCATTAGAACTCCAAAATTCTTATCAATTATTAAGATACACCCGTTGCCTAGACCTTTACCAAAGATAAATAGTTCACAATTTGGAAGTTGAGTAATGCTAATTCCAATGCTTAATGGCTGAGGAGTCTCAAGCATTTTCACTTCTTCTGTATTATTTTCAGTATCATAAACAATTAAATTAACCCTGCTTCTATCATCTTTTGTAATAATGTAAAGAGATGTGATTTTACGGTAGGCATTGATAGAGTCTTGATAGACTTGGTTAGTAGTGAATCTGAGACATAATTTTGACTCTCAAGCAATGAGCAAGTTTTTCTGAAATCTTGCTCTAATTCTGGGCTATTAGTGGCGTTGAAAATTGCAGGTATTCTAGCTCTTAGATTTGCTAGAGTTAATAATTGATTAGATATGCTTGGATTGAATTCTGCAGTTTCCATTTTATTTTATTTCTTATTGAGAACTTCCAGGTCGAATTTAGGATGAGAATAAGCATTTGAATTTATTTGAATTTCTGTTTTTGCTCGTTTTAGCTCTTAGTGATTTTATATCATTTTGCAAGTTAAGCTAAAATTAAATCTATTCTATTTATTGAGATAAGTAAAAAGACCCTAATCTTATAGAATATAATGGATTAAAGATATAAAAAGAAATTATATGTCATCGAATTAAGATAATTTATGGCTCTTTAGAATTTAATTCAGAAATTTCGCACATTCTTTCATCGGTTTATCACTTAAAGAATGAACTACATAAGATATAATTGAAATACCTTAAAGACAATAGAATATTGCTTTTTAAGTTTGGTTTATTAGGAAAAAATAGCTTAAATAGTAATATATGCCTCCATTTAAAATTCAGACTTCTTACTATAATTTTAACCAAAATTTTGTTCATATTTATTTTTTTGAGTATAAACTAACAGCCAAAATGGCAGTTTCTTGGCAGTGCACACCATTAATATTTATTTGCCTGGCAATACTATTTTCCATTCTGAGCCATTGTTAGCAAACTCTATAATAATTTCCCAGACGTAATGGTGATCGTGCCAAAAATTAGATGTTTTATCCTGGGTTGTTTTCTGACGAAGACAAATAGTAAAAGCGAGGAGATATGCCTCACATAAATCTTTGAAGTGATGATTTATTTGTGGAGTTTGGAAAGTGGAGGGTGGATGAGCTTCTAAATAGCTGATTTTAGAGGAAATGCAAATTGGTGATTCATTGGGAAAAACTTATCTTCTGTAACTTTGATAAGCTTTTGATGAGGTTTGTAGTTGGCCTTGGCGTTGTTGTTGTTTTTGCAGGCGAGATGATTGAAGATATTGAAGATGTTTGTTGTATCGATGATACTGCAGATGTTGGAGATATTGGAAGTTGCTTTTGGGGAAAAGTGCTTTGTTGGTCCATTTTATGGGCGATAACGGTAATATAATTAGAATTAGGATTAGCAAACACTGGGAACTGGCCAGGTGACATCATAAGAAGTCTTTTCAAGCCTATTCTGTTTAATTCGTGTCTTCTCTTGTCTTTTCTCTTTATCTAGATCAGATTCAAAGGAAAAATTCAACTTCCTGTGCGATTCAGAAAAAATTAGCAAATCAGCCTAGACAATTAGGTAGTGCTGGCAAAAATTAAAAAAACTATCACTTAAGCCAGACCAAAAATATAAAAAATTGTGCTGAACTACTCACCTCGAGAATAACCCAATCCTTGAGTATCTCTCCACAATAAATTGCATTCGATGTATATAAGACATCAACTAGGGGAGAATGGATTGTTCATTACTTGCAATTTTATTTACATTTTAAATTTTTCACCATATCAGACATTTATTAAGATTATTATGGAAACCTTTTGTAATTAAACTAGGACTGAGCTTGAGAATATTTTAATTATATTCACTGAGAAGCCCAAAAATTACTCTAATTATTTCTTCTAATGTCTTTGTAATATCTTTGAATGTCACTCAACTTGCTTGCTTGCTTTAAATATATAAGTTTTATCATTAAAATTTTCAGGGACAAAGTTTTCTTAGAATTTTATATAAAATTTTAATTTAATTTGGATTACTTGAGGCAAAATAGCTGGACAAAGGCGTTCTGCAGTGAGTTATGAATTAAGTATTTAAATATTATTCTTGCCTCTAAATTAAAGATCTTCACTATTCTTTTCAATATTCAGTATAAATTTGGCTATATCAAAGAATTTGCGAGCATAATTGACAAAACTGCCCTAATATTGATATAAATTTTATTTTTAAAAGTGTTGAAAAAATAAAATATGTTATAAAACTCATTAAATCTTTGACACAAAATAGAATTTCTTATCTTAAAATAATTTTTGAGCTGTGTGAAGACATTTAAATATTCTTATGAGATATGGGGAGAAATAAATAGTTTATAATAAAAATATGATCGGCACCGATGTGTATGGATCAAAAAAAGAAACTTCAAATAAGTTCTGGTATACTCCTAGGCTTATGATTCTTCCCCGTCATACTTGTAAGCCTATTTATAAATCCAGAATTTATCTTGGAAACTGCTTTTTGGACGCTACTATATTGTTGCCCTTTTGGTATAGCAGGAATCTCAGGACTTTTATTGAAAGCGAACACTTTTGGTCAGCTGAAGGCTCTAGTTATAATATTTATTTGTCTTTTGATTTATTGCATACTGAATGCTGTATTTTGCATTATTTTATTTTTCAGCATTTTTTTTTCCAATTCTAACAATGAATCTGATGACGATGACGACACTGGCCTAGGGAGGGGTATAGCAATTTTGTTTGGAATAATAGCTGGGATTGGGGTAGTTTATTTTCTACTTGCTGCTTGAATGGGATGGAGAGGTTTCAGTGCTTCAAGAACAATGAGAGATTTATTGATATTAAGAGGATCTCCTGTAGGATATCAACAATATATAGATGCCAACAATCTTACATTTGTTAGTCTCCCAAATTATCAATCACAGTTTAATGCGGGACATGCAAATGCTAATCCTTACCCTCCAAATGCTTATGCATATCCTCAGAATCATTAAGCGTTAAGTAGATTTATTAATTTATGGATTTTTTTATGTCAGTGAGGTGACTAAAAGGAATAGATAAATCCTTATAGAGAGATAATGGATAAAATCTATCCTCTAATAATTATTAATAAATTAATTTACGGCTACTTTGATTCAATCTATTTGTTTCCAATAATAAATCACATATTCTTCTATCAATTATCATTTAAAGCAATTCAAGAATTTAATTTGCCAGTTTTCTAATTTCCTCCTTAGTCGCAATAGCTTTTCATTACAAATTACTCAACTTAAAATAATTCATGGATATATAAGACCAATGAATGGTCCTTTTAATTTAATTTGTTTCTCTTCAGCTCTTTTGCAAGAAAATATTGAATCTCAATAGACCCCACAGTTCAAGCGATTGCACAAAGAGAAGCTATTTTATTGGCAGCTTTCGAGCTTTCTTTAATATAATTGATGCTTGAAAAGTTTAATAACTATTTTGACTCATCTTTAAGCAGCCAAAGATACTCTTAAAGGTGAGGCACTTGCATACAAGCAATTACAGAGAGTTGCATACCTAAACCATATATATCCTGAGAAATAGAAGTTAAAAATTGCCAGTTTCTGTATATAAAGAATGAAATAAAATAAGGTTATTCTTTCCCTGAAATAATATATTAAGAATAAAAATAATAAATAAATAGATGAATTATTACCTGAATTAATTTATGGTATTAATTTCTAATATGTGCTCAAATAATGCAAAAACAATTTGAAAACTCTTTCACTTAGATGCTACAACAGAAGCGATTGCCTTAATATAATTCTTATAGTTCAATTAAAGATAACTATAGTGATTATTTGATACATATTTTAGTATTAAAAGAGGAGAAGAAATAAAATGCAAACGGTTTTCTACTCAAAAGCACAAGCTGGATGCAGAATATTAATAATTATTCTTCGATAGAATTTTTATAAGCTTATATAAACTAGCTGAATAAATTCATTTATAAATAAAAATATGAACTCCAGCCTCGCCCAGTCTGATTATTTCAAAACCAAAAGAAGTCTGAGGATCATCTCTGCCATACTTTTAGTTCAATACCTATTTCCCAATGCATTTATGTGACTTTTCTTAACACTAGAATTTTTTTTGCAATTCATGATTTTTGAGATGGTATATTGCATTCCTTTTGCAATAGCAGGATTATTTGGGCTGCTTATATCAATGACAAATAATCCTATGGACTTAAAAATTCTACTTGGGATATTTATATGCTTTTTTGCTTATTGCATAGTCGGAGCATTAATTTTTCTTGCTTTATGTATATGGCTTATTATAGAAAAAGCAACCTCATCTGGAAATTGGGATGAGAGCCATGATGATGACACTGGCCTAGGGAGAGGAATTGCTCTTTTATTTTTAATACTATTTTTCTTTGCCACGGCTTATTTTATATTTGCAATTTGGATGGGCTGGAGAGGTATTAAAACTTCAAGGTATTTGAGAAATTTATTGTTATTAAGAGAATCTCCTGAAGGGAATCAGCAATCCTTGAATTTAGTCAATCTTACTGATTATAGATATCCTGAAAATTATCAACCACAGCTTAATGCAGGATATCCACATCTTATTGATACTCCTCCATTACGTTAATTAATTATAAGTGGATAATATAATATAAGCTGAAGTTTTATCATTGAATAAATCTATTTTGCTAGTCTGTATTTTAGATATATCAAAAGAAGATATCATTTTGTCTATTGTTTTATTTATCTATTTTTTGCCACTCTAATTTTATGATCAGATTCGAAGTTAAAATTTGGTTTGATTAGTTTTAAATCTTGAAATTTTAATCTTCTCTCCTTAAATTTGAGTGATTAATGAATAAATTTACAAAGGCTTAATTTGATTTTAACTGTTCAAATTTACTTATATGCACTTTTAAAAACGATTCATATAAATAAAATCTAAAATGTATAATCCAATATAAAATTGGAGAGGAGCTAATAAACTGAATTTATTCTCATTGTAAACTTAAATCAAAAATAAAATAAGGAAAATAAATAAACCTTAAAAGGATTTTTATAATAAAATTATGATAATTGATTTATTGATTACCTTTCATAATAAATAAGATATAAATGTCAATTTGATTCAGTCTGAAAATGATATGTCTCGAGATTACAAGAAAAATATGCAAATAATGATAATAATATTATAATTTATGTTTAATCACGCCCTAGGCGTCTTATTTCTTGTTTTTACTAATTAATTTGATAAATTATTTTACTTGAGCATCAATCTCATCAATTTGGCCTTTATTCAATTTCTTTTTTCATTTTTGTTATTCATATTTCCAAGAGTCTAATACAGCATCTATTAACTTTAGACTTCCATTATGAAAATATGCCAATAATCTCGGCTATAAATTTTGTTCTATTTTTGCTCACTTTAGTATTTTTATTCGTAACTCCGCTCTCCCAGACAAGTCTTTAGCAAATTTTGATCTATTAAAAATTAATATTGTCTTTTAGATTTAAGAAGAGAAGTTACATAAAAGGTGATGAAAATATGGATGAAATCTGAAAGTCATTTTATTCAGATCTTTATAGAAGTAACGGCGATGTTGATTTTAAAATATGTCGAGATGAAATATAGACACCTGAATTAGATGAAATAATCTTTTCTAGAAAAAAAATTAATCCTAAAAAAATCTGGCTCAGACGGAATTAGTTCTGAGCACATCTCAGGAGATCTTAATGATATTTTAGTCAAATTGTTTATTAATTGATGCGTAAAGAAAGATATAGGTAAGCAGAATAGATGCTTTATTGTCCCTATCCATAAAAGTGGAAATCCTGAAAATTATTGGCCAATATCTTTAATAAATTTATTAGTAAAGATTTATACTAAAAAAATATAAAGATATGATTGATTCAAAATTAGTCTCATGCCAATTTGGATTTAGGAATAAGAAATCAGCGAGACTCCAATATGAAATTTTAAATGCTTGATTAGATGAAAATTTTAGAATAAATCCCAAGAGCGAAACTTATCTCCTTTTCTTCGATTTTAAAAGGTTTATGATTACTTAGGTTGGATTTTGGTATTTCAAAACTTGAAAGATTAAATTTTCCTATAGAATTTATTAATGGAGTCAAACTAATTAATAAAAATCAATCTTTAAGGATTATTGGCACTAAAATGCCTTGAATAAAAATGAATAGAGGTGTTAGGTAGGGATCACCTTTAAGTCCAAGCCTCTTTAATGTCTATATAAAAGACTTATTAGAGTCACTATGCAAAGATCAACTTTTATTTGTTAGAGCTTATGCGATGATATTTTAATTGGGAGTTTTGATTTTAGAAGCGATCAAGAGGAGTATGACGATAATCGAAAATTGGTGTGTTATGAATAAAATCGTATTGAATAAACCTATTAAACCTATTAAATTATGGCCATAAGACTATTTCAGTCTGACCTTTCCCAATTGAAACTAAACTTTTTCCTTATCTTCCATGCTTGTGTTGATCCCATCTTACTTGCATTGTTCATATATTCAGAAACTTCCAAAATTTTTAGAGTTATTTCTCCTTTCTGATCTGAAATTTCATCCTTTTTTTCTTCTTGTTTGATTTTATCTTTATGCCATGAATTTTCATCGCAGCATCCTATCATTAGATTTGAGCTATTATCTTCTAGTTTTTCAGTTGAATGCTTCACAATGTTTGATTCAGTAATCTCGTCATTCAATTTTGCAAGAACTTGCACAACCTCATTATTGTCCAAGATGTCACCATTTAGTTTATCCATTGCTGAAAGTATTTTTTCTTCCAAGTCCGATGAAATTTCCTCGTCATTTTCAGCATCATCATCTCCTTCTTCATCATCAGTAAAAATTTCTAAGTCACTATTGTCAAGTAGCAAATCAATCTCTTCAAGTAGAAAATCATCATGATGGAACCTTAAAAGTAATTTGAAAAGCTCTTCATTTAAAGCTCTATCTCCATCAATAAAAGGTGGAATGGAGCCTTCAAAATCAGAACTTTCCATTGTATTGAATAAAGGAATCGATAAAACAGCAATCGTTAAATTACAAAGAGAAAAAATTGCAAATCTGAATGAATATGAAATTGGTTAGGCCTCAATTGCAAAATCATATAAATATCTTGGAAATATGATTAAATTGAGAAAAGATAGAAGATTTTATATTAATACTTGCAACAATTATCATAGTAAAATTAGACTGAAAAAATTTATAAATGATTGACAAATATTAGAAGATAGAATTAAGAAAATTACTTCGAAAGATTACAAGAGTGCCTAAATGATTTCAATTGCAATTTTACATTTGATTACGAAAATTCCTTCATGCAATCTATTGATAAGAAATTAAGATATAGATTAAGAGAGCTAAAAAGAAATTTAACGAATGAAAATCTAAGTGAATCGGATAAAATACTTGTGAATTGCCAGTTATATGATTGCTCAAAAAAACTGTTAGATACTTTTAAAATTAAAATATAATTGATAAACCCTTTGAAAAGATTAATTGAAAATTATCAATAGAGGAAGAGAAAGAGAAATTTTGAAATTTTATTAAAAATGAATGTTTTATAGATTAGGTAGTGAAGAAATTGACTTTTTGTATAATTTTAGAGCAATATCGAATAAAGGATTGGTTTTTAGGTAATATTGCTTCAAATTATGTTACAAAATCTTATAACGAAGATTTTATAGTTTAACACAATAAATACTGAACTTTATATGTGATATAGAGCATAAGCAATTTATCTTTAAAAATAAAATTTTATTTATAAGCTATTCAATTTGAAATTTAAATGTTTGATAGTAAAAGAAATCCTAAAATAAAATTAAATCATTATCAATTCTATTATCTTATTATTTTTTACTTTACTATCTTTAAGAGTAAGCAAAATTTTATTGCTTCCTTAAATAGGACTAAAAATGATATATTAAATCATATTAAAAAAGTTTAAGATTTTTAAAAATCGAAATTGACGACTTAATTTAATTATAAATTCATGTCTAAGAATTCAAACTGCCTAAAATTTAATCAAATTAGTAGGAATCATATTATCGATTACAAACAAATTTTGATCCCTTCTTAATTTTCTTCAAAATTTGGTATCTTTTCAATGGTTTTGTTTGTCCTTAAATAGAGAAGAATTATGAAGCTTATAGAGATTAATAAAAAGCCAAAATTATACAAATATTTCCTTTCATAAATTTATAAATCGGCTTTTATCTGAAAAATGTAAATGCATATATTTTAATATTAAAATAGGCGAATAAAATAAATGGAATATATCTCAGCTCTAGGCTTAGCTTATCCTTTGATTGGGCTTATTTATTAAATCTTAAGTTGGTTTGTAAATATAAATTATTTACACAACCCATGAAACTGCCTTTTGATTTAATAATTGTCAATACTTAAAATGATTTTGATTTATTAATTAAGATACTTATAAATAAAAGATGAATACGGATCTGATTCACTCTTTGAGTTCGATGCTTAAAAATTACAAACGAACTTTGCAAATAGTCTCTGCTGCAATTTTAGCTTTGTTTGTTATCTCTTTATTCTTTTATCTATCAGCAATAGACAACACTCAAGTAAATTTGATTTGGTCTTTTATATGATCTTTCTCTCTTCTAGCTGTAGGAGTAGCTGGACTGCTCCTATACAAAACTACTAATGCTACCCATTTGAAAGGCCTTCTTGCAGCGCTTTTTTACTTATTAGTTTTTTCTACATTCAGATTTTTAACGTATTTTTTGTTTTTATGGTATTATTATTCATTCTTGAGTGGCTATAGACTTTATTATTCCTTAAGAATGATATACTATGCATTTTGTGTTTTTGTAGCTTTTATAGGAGTAATGGCAGCAAAAGAACCTTTTCGTTCAGTAGCATTATCGGAGCCAGATTTAATTCAGAATACTCAAAATCGTTCGGATTCTATGGGATTTCCACTATTCTCAATCTCAAGTGTATATGAGCAGATCGGGCAGCCACTCATTAATCCTCAAAATTCTTACAGAGCACCAAATAATTCTCAAGCTGTTCCAGAATCTATGAATCAAAGGACTAACATTTAAAGTTCGTTAAGTCAATAAGTATAATTAAATCCTTTTGACTATGCTTATTATAATTGTTTGTTTAGTAAAATAGATTGAATTGGTCACGAGATGTAAAGCACAATCAACCCATTTTGAATATTTAGATTAAATCTATTTGCTTTAAATTTTGAAGTATTAGATTATAAAATAAAGAAGTAAATGAAACTGTGGGGTATAAAAATTATAGGAATAACATTTGGAGTTTGTTTAAAAGGAATTATAGAAATTTATTTAAAACAAAAAAACTAAAATGAAATTTGATAATAATAGCTTATTCAACCAATAATCAGTAAACTCCATCCAGTTATATTAATCAAAAATAAGATAAGTTAATGATTAAGATTACTTAATTTGTTTAAGCCCTCTAGGAAACTGCCTTTAATAAGCTTTTAAAATTCTTCTTTTTCTAAATTTTTTGAAAAAAAATTGTAAAAATTTTATTATTATAATCTATTCATAGCAATCTAATTGATAATTAAGAAAAAATTAGCTTTTTATGACAATTAATCAACAAGAACCCAAAAAGTGATATTATAGTCCTAATTAAAAGAGCAGAGCCTACTCTTCCCAAATCTTGCATAAAATCGAAAGCTTAAAGGTATTGGTTAACGGAATTAACAAAACTGCCTATGCTACTTAAGCACATTTTAATGTTAAAAGAGGAGAAGAAAATACTTTAAATATATTTTGATAATCAAAATTTTGCTTTGTTTTAATTTTCAATCTCCCAATTTGAAAATCCAACTTAACCAATTTTACTATGAGTTTGGCTTTAACGAGTGAATTTATTCAGAATATCATAGAGAAGCAAGGCGTATCATTGTGTGGTACCGAATGCTAAGTGGGGGTATAAATAATTAATTAATTTAAATTTTAAACATATTTTATAGTTCAATAATTAATATAACAAGAAGAACTATCCTTAAAAATAATTTTTCAGCAATTCAGGCATAATTTAAATAAAATTTTGGCGATAAAATTATCATTATTTAGCTAAATAAATATTTTTATAAATAAAATATGAACAGTAATATTTCTGAATTGGAAAGTATCAGAAATAAAGAAAAACTTCAAATAAGTTCTGCTGCGCTTTTAGTTCTATTATTCGCACCTCTCGCATGTGTACTGATATTTTTTGGCGCATGAAATTTTTTGATATTAGTTCCTTGGCAGCTATTATATTGCTGTCCATTTGCAATAGCAGGAATATCAGGATTACTCATATCAAGGACAGATAACCCTACTTATATGAAAGCTTTAATCATAATATTTATATGTCTTTTAGTTTATTGCGCAGTCAATGTCTTACTTTCCTTTATTGCTTGCGCATCATTGACTTTTGATAAAATTACATCAAGTGGAAATTGAGATAAGAGTAATAATGATGATACTGGCCTTCGCAGAGGAGTTGCATTTATGTTCTTAGTAATTTTTGGTCTATCTGCAGTTTATTTTATATTTGCAATTTGAATGGCATGGAGAGGTATTAATGCTTCAATAATACTGAGAAATATTTTGACATTAAGAGGATCTCCAGGAGGATATCAGCAATTTTCAGAACCTAGTGATTATACATATATTAATCTTCCAAATTATCAGCCACACTATAATTCAGGATATACAAACATTAGCTGTTCTTAAATCTTAGTTAATATATTACGTAGTTTAACAAATTAAGTTTTATTATTGAAATCAATAAATTCAATTGGAATATTATTAATATTATCCTAGTCCTTCTTTAAATTTCTATGAGAAAAGAATAATACTTTAGGTTAGATAGACACTAAAATATATAGGTAAATAGAAATTTCCTTAAGTGTTCAGAATTAAAATAAAATATGATTAGAAGTTTTTATTTTATACTTCAAAAGTCTGTACGTATTTTTTTATATACAAAATATCGCTCTTATTTTCAATTACATAAAGCAACTACTAATATCATTTGATACCTACAGAATTCAATCGGACGTCTTAATTATCTATTATATAAATTAATTTGAAAAATAATGAATTAAACAATTAGTTAAAGGAAGGATAGGAAAATTTTCAATTGATAAGTTTATTAATATTCAATTTTGTTTATAATTTACATAAACATAATTTATTGATTAAGGGTATTTTTGAAAAATCTAATGAGCATTTGGGAGTTTAGTAATATCTAATACAGCATTGGAGAGAATTGAACCTTATTTGCTGATATTACTATCCTGCCTGGGGTTTAGAAATATTGAGCTCTTCTTAATATTCTCATTTTATCTTTGCTAGCAATTCCTCAAATCCTCAGAATAGCCCTTCAAACCTCGAATTCGTTATAGTAAATGCTCTCCTTTATATCCATATGAAATATAAATATTTATGAGAGTAACTGACAAGCTGCCACACAATATTTTACCCATTTTAATATTAAAAGAGGAGAAGAAAGTAAAATGTGAGATTTTTCGATTTGAAACATAAGATTAACCATAATACTTGATAATAAACAGCAGAACTATTCTTAAATAGAACTTTTTAGGCTTATCACAGAACAATTTTTATAAAATTTTATCGGTCAATATTATTAATAATTAAAATTTTGATAAATAAAATATGAACAACAGCATTTTCCAATCAGAGAGCATCAGAAATAAAAAAATCATACAAACAAGTTCTGGCTCGCTTTTATTCCTATTGATGATCCCGATCTTATTTCTAATAGATAAGATAACACTACAATTTACTATATGGATGTTACTATACTGTAGCCCGTTCATAATAGCAGGAATTTCAGGGTTACTATTGTCAAAAACTAATAATCCTACTCATTTGAAGATTCTAAACACAATATTCGTCTGCTTCTTAGTTTATTGTGCATTTAATGCTTTTATAGTGAGCATTTTTTGAATTTCATTGATGATCGATGAATTTACATCCTCCGGAACTTCTGATAAGAGTGATGAGTATAGAGATAGCCATGACAGAGCTGGCGTAGTCATAGCCTTAGCATTATATGTTACATTGATAGCATATATTTTGCTTGCTATTTTAATGGCATGGATGGGTATTAAAGCTTCAAAAAATCTTAGAAATATGTTAATCGAAGGATCTTCAAGTGGAAATCAACAATTTTTAAGTCCAAACAATCCTGTATATATTAATCTTGCAAATTATTCATCTACAGTATAATGCACGATTAAAAACCCTAATTCTAATCCTTCAAACATTTAAGATTCTAAGCTTTAGATTTATAGTATCTCATAATAGCTCGAGATGCTTTAACTTATGGCCTTAGAGCTATCAACTTCTGCTCCTCTCCGGAGATTCTTTATACATAATCTTCAATAAGCCATAAGCAGCTGCATTATTGCTGGCTCCAGAGGATGATGTGAAAAGCTTGCTTACCTCTAAAATAGAAAAATTCTTTTGTAAAAGCCATTTTCAGTGCATCGAAATCAAATACTTGTGATTCAATTTTATCAGCAGATCTGGATCCAGTTATTTATATGAAATATTTGAAAAATTCCCTGTTAGATTGAAGAAATGTCATAGCTGCCGTGGCAGCAGCAAACCATTCTTCTGCTTTGGACTGAGCTCTAAATTAATATAAATTTTAGGTCATAATCAGAGGAGTTACTAAAAATAAAATACAGTAAGCCTCCAAAACATTATGATGCCTTTAAATTAAACACTTTATAGCCCAAGTGGATTTTGGCTGAAGCTATAAACATATGGCAATTAGAAAGATTTTTATGTGAAATATAGTGGGCCAATTGATAATTTTGGGAACATATTTGTATCCAATAATTATAAGCTTCATTGGAAACCTTTTCAGATAGCTTTGGGTTTGAGGGCACTCATGCTTTCTTATTTGGAGTGTAAAAAATAGTTTTACCATAACTAGTAATTAATTTTATTATCTATCTTTTTTCTGGAGATTAGACTCGCATAGTCTATGGAGCTCAGGCTTGTAACCAAAGAAAAACATTACTTCAATCACAACAAATAATGGGGCTGCCAAAGTAAGTAAAATGTTGTCTACCAGCGCTGGCCTTTTATTCTCTAATGCATGTCCCAAAAATTGAAGTCCCCAGCCAAAAAGCTGGACAAGTCCAACGAATTTTAGGTGGCTTGGGCCGAAATAAATTAGCGTATAATTGCCTATAAAATATAGGGAGGTATAAAGGAGTGCTGCAATCAATCCTGAAGGAAAATCGAGCTTGATGTAAAGTAACAGAATCATAGCTAAAGGAATTGCCCCAAGGTGAATTTCAGTAAGCGGATCAGTCCCGATACGCCATGAAAAATGACCGAATAAGCTTATTATCGTATATAGAATCTGAGGAACACAGATAACGTGAATTATCTTATTTCTAAATAAAACTTACATTGCAATTGTATGATACTTTCCATATTCTGCATATAAATCCTCGATTGAATGTGAGAAGTCTAGAATACCCATATTGTTACAAAATTATTTTAAAATAAAATTTAAAAGGGAAATTTAAAAAAATAATTTCTCGAGTATTAAGCTTGTTTAGGGTCTTCTAGTTTCATAGAATTCAGATAAATGAGCTGAATAAATTTTTTTGTAGGGATTCTGCAGCTTGGATTCCTATTATTTTGGAATCTCGCTTATGATGAACATTTGGCTTGAAGCTATTTATTGGCTAAATATTGATAAGCTCATCAGGATATAAACATATTTTAAACTGAAGAGCCATTTCTCTGTGAGTTAATAAATAGCAATTAATTGTATTTTTTTTGATATAAGTAATTTTGTAGCATTTAATTTTTTTATAATTTTTATCAAATTCTTATTATAATTCTTATTAAGATTAGCCGCTTTAGAATTAAGAAGTTTATCAAACACAGATTTGATGGATTCAATACAATTATTTTCATCCCATGTATATTAACTAAATCTGACTAGATTTCTATGTCATCATAGCATGAGCCAAATTTTCTAGACTTATATTTTTATTATTTTTTGAGCTTTTTAACGCTGATTTTTTGTCTCGGAATTTTCATATAAAATCCAATTAATTTGTTCACATAACACTAGACAAAGCCAATTATAGGGAATCTCGATGAGAATTTTAAAATTTTTTGCTTAAGATTGATTGCAATAGATTTATGTGAAATTGAAATTTTATTCATAATTTGTTAGAATTTAAAGGAAGGAGTAGGGTAATTTTCTTTGAATTATTTATTAAAGATTACTTTATTAAGCGTTTTGATATAAATATCAACAAAACTGCCAAAAAATATTTAAATTTTAATATTAAATTAGGTGAAAGAAATAAAAGTGGACATTTATGGAAAGGCCATACAGAGAATATATACTCCCAAGATAAACTTCTTACGATTCCATTAGGTGGAATTGTACTCGATTTGTGAAACCCTAAAATTTGTTAACGGAGTATAGGATTCTATGATAAATTAAATGCTCTATCAAAAACCATTTCAGAGTGTTTTGACTGTAGTAGTAAAATCAATGATAAATAGAAGCATTAAAAATCTAATATAAAAATATGAACGAAAACTTTGTTCAACAAGGGATCACCTATCGCTGCTTCCCTAAACGAAGGCTGCTAATATGCTCAGTTATAGCTATAGTTCTATATCCTCTCCCTATACTATATATATGCATCTACTGAAGTGGAGAACCTTTGTGAAGGTTTGCTGTATTTTGACTGATGTATTCCTGTGCTTTTCCTATTTCAGGGGCGTCGGGAGTCGTGCTCTTCGAAAGTACTAAGCCTGCTCGTATGAAATGCCTTTCTATACTATTTTCCATTATGATGATATATTCTCTTGTCAATGCGGTGCTGTTTTTCTTATTATTTAGTATTTTGATTAGCGTTTCATCTGGCAGCTGATATGAAAAAAACACTGGTCTTGGCTATGACTTTTATCTTTTATACATAGTTTACTTTGCAGGAGCTACTTATTTGGCCTGGAGAGGGAGAAAAGCGTCAAGAATAATTATGGGCTCACTAATTTCGTCAAGTCAAAATATGAATCAAAATACTCAAGTCGTATACAATGTTGAGACAGGAGAACCACTATATGTAGCCATGACAATTCCTAGGCAGATGGAGCAAGTATCTAGTCCCCAGTATTATTATCCTGTAATCCAGAATTCACAGTTTTTAGCAGGAAATATCAATAATGGAGCTAATGCTTCAAATCTCTAAATAAATAGCTTGACTAAATTCGTTATATTTTTATATTAATATTATTATGTTTAAGCAAAAAAGACGATTTTCATGCAAAATAAGTGCATAATCAATTAATTTTTGTAGATCTGTTTTTAATTCATGCTATTAGATATAGAATTTTATTTGAAATTAAAAAATTTTAGATGTCAAAGAAACTAAACAAACTTATTTGTAAAATAGAGTCTGATATTATTTTAACTAGTTGATTAATTAAGCAAAAAGGGTGAATTTAAATAAACCAAAAATAAATGGGCCATCCTCATCTATTTTTAGCAACTACGACATAGAGGTCGTAAAAAAAAGCATAAAATGTGACTCAATTTTATTTTTAGTCTTAATTATATTTCGTGCTAGTATATTGATCATTCAGCATCAATTCAAAAAGATACCATTTTGGCTTAATTAGCAGCAGGCGAGAGCCATATTGAGAGCGTAGTCGCCATGGATCCCGCAGAAGTTTCATCAACTTTGCAATGTCAAGTTTCAACTTGATTGAATCAGATGGCAATTAGCCTGCCAGAGTGCTCTGGTGCCGCCTTAATGCTTCTCTAGAAGTTGCCTAGCACAAGGGCCACACAAGTATGCATAAGAGAGATTTGTCTATTCTTGCCTTGATTGAAGACTTCAGTGTTTAATAGGTGAATTATGAATTTCACTTAAATTTTCTTTCCACAATAATTTAATTAGTTTCTTAAACTTGATTTTTGATTATTTTTTAAACCTAAAATATAAATTTATTCCATAGAAAAGATATATGGAGAGACTATCAATTAAAAAAAATCATTTTTTTGAATTGCAAATTGCAATCCTTATATTATATGCTTTTTGGAATTTTTAAAAAATTAAACTATAAGCTAAATTTATTTTAGGCACTTTAGCAATTATTTATTGCATAAGAGCAAGATTAATAATATTGATTCATTTAATTTATTATTGTGTTGGAATTGTTTGAGTCTAGTAAATGATGTGCATAAATAAAACTGAAATGATTTTCACTTAATGGATTAATCATAAATTATCTATTTTATAAAGTGCTATCGAGCTATTATATCAAAGTAAGTAAATAAATATTAAACAAACCATCTACTTTGATATCTCTCTAAGACTAATATATAAAAATGAAAGGCAAAAAAGGTAAAAGAGTCAAAAAATCTCACGACATCGACGAGTTTATCAGCAAAGAGTTTGAGATCATGGCTAAGAACCGTAAAGCCAAACCCTTATTAAAAGCAAATGAAACAGCCGATCAACCTTCACGCTTCAAGCAAATGATTAGACTAAAAGAAAATGAAGACTTGCCGCCTCCTCCCCCTCAGCCACCTATGCGTGAATCTTCTAAAAAATCAGAACCCAAGCCCAAAGAAAAAGAAGTAAGAGATGAAGAAATATATGAAGAAGATTTCGAGCCTATAGAAGAGGAAGAAACGCCTCCCCCTCCTCCACCTCCGCCTCCAAAGCCTAAAAAAGGTGCAAGAGATATCACTCCAATAGGCGGAAAGCGGCAGTCATCAGCTTCTTCATCATCAAAAATCGACTATTCAATCGAGGACATTAAAAAAGAAATAGTGCGTCAGAATGAAATAGCAATAAAAAAAGAGAAAGAAGAGGAACGCCCTAGTAGCCGCAGTGGAGTAATTTCATATATAAAATCTGCGCCAAAGCAGGTAGAAGAAGTAGAAATTTCTCAAGAAAAAGCAGAAGAGTCTGCTGTGCTGAAAGAAGAGGAGGAACAAAATAATTTGATGTATAAATTGAGCGAATTTGATTTAATGATAGAAAAGCTGAATAAAGGAATGATACAGAATTCAACTACTCAGTCTAATAGTGATGATGTAGAAAAGGAAATACAAACTTCAGAAATTGAATATCAAAGTAAAGCAACTCAATGGCCTGGAGATATGGGAAAGATTAATGAAGAAAATTTAAAACCTACAGGATCTATAAATAAATTTCTTAGAAAAGTGCTGCCGGCTATGGAAATTTTATTGGAAGAAAATATAACAAATAAAACAGGAGAAGTAAAACTGAAAGCTCAAGAAAAGCCAGAAACTGAATATATCAAGTCTCAGCTTTCTCTTCCAGTGCCGACATTTTTGGGCACCCGATTCCCAAACTCTTCTTTTAAAATCACCGATTTAGCATTTTTCCCTCAAAAAAGAAACTACCTCACAATTGTGTATTCATTAGAAAAGTTAGGAAGTTTAATTTTGGTATGGGATGTCCAGCAGCCTCGAAAGCCATCTCGGCTATTATTATCAGATTCTACTGTAACTACAGTAGTTATTTCAAGAAATAGTGAGCATATTGCAATTGCTGGCACAGATGTAGGTGGGATTTTATTATGAGACTTGCGAGAATCATCATCTTTTCATGAGATTATTCATATTGACGATAAAAAATATACCCTTAGAAGACCTACTTATAGCACTGAAGGAGTAGTTGAAAACTCTCACATAAGCTCTGTACAAAAAATTATAGAATTAGCTGGGCCTAAAGGACAAAGCTTTTCCATTGCAAGCTTGGATAACTCTGGGCAGTTAATTTCTTGGAGTATTGCAGAGCTCCCAATCGCTGATTTAGCAGGATCGGAGATTGATTTAGGACTAAGAGTAGGCGGAAGAGTAAAAATAGTGAAAAGTAATAGCTTAGCAATTCCTAATTTATTCAAGCTTCGAGTTGCAAGTGGAAGCGTATTTGGGATTGACCCAAGCGATAACCAAAAATTCATATATGGAAATTCTGGAAATTTATATCATGGAAATAGATTTGGAAACTGGGCAAGTCCTAATAATTTTGAAGGCATAGGGAGCACTCCTACATGTGTTGCATACTCCTCTTCAGAAAACTTCAAATATTTTCTTGTTGGATTTAGTTGTGGAAGTATAGCACTTTATGATAAAAATTTTAGCGCCCCGAAAGAAAATTGGGGGCATGTCTGCGGGAGCTTGATAAGGATTGGCTGGGATCCGAATGGAAAAGAAATTTTTTATTGTATAGATATGAATCAGCAGCTAATGGTTTGGGATTTGAAGAGAAAAAATAATGGACCAATATTAACTGTTAAACTTAAAGGCGAGTGGCAAGCAATTGACTGGATTTTGCCTGAAAATATAAACCAGGAACTAATTCTAGCTGCAAGCAATGGAGAAAATGCAAAAGTCTATTCTATTGCAGTTAATTCATCAAATATAAGATAATACAACTTTCAAATAGATATCTTAATTAGGTAATTATTATGCAAAACTCTTGGAATACCAAGTAAATTATAAATATTTAATAAAATAGCTTTAAATTAAATAAAATAATGAAACCTCTGAAATCTGATCTAAATTACACTCAAACTCTTATCAGAAATCTTATTTCCGACAACAAAAGTTTGCATGAAGATGTTGAAGATTTTCGAGTAGTCCTAGAAGCAGTCGCAGACAAACTAAAAGATCTTAAAAAGGAATTCGATAATGAAAAAATTCGCGGCCAAAAAGTTGATTTTTTAGAAGAACAAATAAACCAAGAAAGAAAAAAAGCTGACTCTTTGGCTGAGTCCAATTTTCGACTAAAAGAAAGATATTTAAGTATGCTTGAAGTGATGAGACAAGCAGCTTTTGAGATCTCTGAACAAGATAAAGAGGATCAGCTTGTAATTGACCATTTAATAAGAGAGAATAAACATTTGAGAGAGATGCTGGGAATTTCAAGGTTGGATGAGTCTGCCATGAAAGAAATTGATGAAGCTCTTTTAATGGAAGAAGAAGGACTAGTTTCTATGAATCAACAAGAGTATCAGGCCCTAATTGCAGATTTCGTGAAGAAGAAACAAAAAAAAGAAGAAAACTTGCTACTGCCACCAAAACCGACAAAAAAATCGTATTTATTAGCCCCAAAACAAGAGGCAAATCCTCAATAATGCTAATGTTTATTTATATATATATATTTGGCAGAGCAATGATAATGAATCAACTAACTAAGTTGCGATTATTTCATAATCTTCTAATACTTTTTATATCGCTACAAATTTGAGCTAAATTAGATTTTAATTGTTTTCAAAAATAATAAATAGAAATAATATATTTAGAAATGCTATATATTATAATTAATGATTTTATATGCTCTATATTTATTATTTTTGATGTTTAGATCCTAATAGCGCAAAATAATCATCAATAAACTGCCTTAAATCTTCTGGATTCTCCACAAAATGATCAACTGAAATTGTACCTTTATAATTTGGTTTAAAAATAGGCTCGAGCTCAACCTCAGGATTTTCAGGGGGAATTGGAGAAGTCTGGCAAGACCTCGATTTTTCTCTTGACCCTTTTGTTAAGTCTTCATAATTTTCATTAGAATCTAATTTCAATTTGCTTTCGCTCAATTCTAATATAAATTTCAAAGCAATTTTCATGCTTGTAAATGTTCATCTAAACTCTACATTATCTCTATGATCAATTCTTGGAGGGTACCTAAACCTTTTGATATAATAATAATTGCTAAAAAGCTTGGGAGTTTTAGACTTCAAAACCACATATACAAACATAGGCAAAGACTCATCAGCGCCATGAGCCACACTTCCTTCATTAATGCTTGATATAATTTCTGTTTAAAGTCTACTGTTAATAATTCTAAAACAATTTGAAATGCATACTAGTTTATCTCGTGGTGAGGTGTATTTATTGATATTTTGTATATCTATCTGATATAATACATACGTTCAATTGCTGGGGTAAAAATAATTTCTTTATCTGGTGGGATTAGGATGTCTAAGTGTCTTGGTTTTATAAATTCAAATGAATTGAAAGCAAGCATGAGCTGCTCGTCCAAATTTCTTTCAAGAGGCTCTGTCTCGAATAAAATCCTGAATAAAATTTACTTGTATTTTTCTCTCGTTATTATGTACTCCAGCGCTTCAGAACTTTCATCAATTTCGCTTCAATCTGAGCCTCGCCAGCAAGAGTAGTTTCCTAGCTGTTTTTCAAACTGCTCTACTAGAGCATGAATTCTGGCACTTTTTTCAGATCTTGGAAGATCAGGAGTGAGACGGTATTCAAGAAAGCTGGATATGGAATACTAGAGGATTTGGTCTAAGAGCTTTTTAGATGAAGGATGCTGAAGCTTTTCTTTAAAAGAATTTATGTTAATTCCACGATCTCCCATTTATTATGAATATAAGTTGGCTGATATAACTTTGCATCTGAATAGCTTGTATAGCGAAACGCTTTGGTGTTTGAAGTAAGCATAATTCTGCCGTTTTATATATGAAATATCAAAATATGCTTAAAATATTCCTAGCAATATCCTTGTCTTGATTGAAGCCAATAAAGCATGTAGATCTCTTAAGATTTTTGAGTTATATTTATAAATACCATTTCAATTGCAAACCTATAAAAATACGCTTTCTATTAAAATCAAATAAAATATAGATTTTTATTATTACTTTAAACAATTAAATAAATAAACATTGATACTGTCTCATAATTTTGATTTTAATTTTCGTCATTAGACTACATATATTTTCTTATTTATTACACTTCTTGCACAAAAAAGCGTTTATTAAATATCTTTACATCTATACCAACTTTTTAGCGAATTTTAGCTGAGATATGAGCAATTATCACTTTATTAAATTTTCTTACACTGGGCAATTTTACCTTCCTGTCCTACCCTCCATTTTCTTGCATCTTAATCTAGCTTTACCTAATACCATCCTTAGCGATCCAAATTCTTATTCTGTTTTATAGATTTATTTCATTTTCTTAATTTATTCTAACCCTTAATGCTTTTCAGCATCCATCTAGCATCATTGATTTTTAATTTATCAAGTAGGCTTTGCGCTCTTATATTCTTATATTTTTAACGATTACAAAATTTTTAAGAGCTAGTTTTTATATTAATAAACTTCATTCAAATGTTTTTTAGCTCACTTAAATTCCTTGTAAAATAAAGCAGATAAATATGAAATAATAAAAATGACAGAAGGTAACGTTGATACAATTTTATCTCGAATATCAGAAGTCTCTGAGCAATGGGAATCAAGTGAAGGGCCATCTCCATGTCATAATAATTTCCGCTTTAGCAAAAAATCAGTATCTACTATGAGAGAAGCTCTCTGGTTGATTCAAGAAGAAAACGAAAATGAATTGCATAGCCCCAACCCTTCCAAAAAGATCACTGTAGATTCAGCTGAAGAATCCCCAAGAGACGGAAAGAGCGCTGAAATTAATTTGAAGGGATTTGAGTCCAAATTAGTAGGAAAAGACAAATGCTCATGTGCTTGTATTTTATTTTAATGCTAAAATTTAATTGTAACCTCTAAATTACGAAAATTTAAGACTTTATCAGTTTTATGGTATAAGGATGGATCGAAAGAAGATAACAATTTTGAAATACGAATTATATGGAGAAAAAAATACAAGCCAACCAAAAAAAATGAAAATTTGGTTTGTTCAAAGTAATATAAAAGTGTGCAATGTTTTTGGTATATTTAGAATTTTAGGCCTGGCAACAAATTTTGAGATTTTTCCAAAAATTTTGTGTTATGAAAAAGAAGTCATTAAAATGATAATTTATCGAATGAGACGTATACTCAAAAGCCTCAATCAAAAATATTAGCATGCCTTAAATATACAAGTCTTTTGATTATTAGTTGTAAAATTAAGGATATTTTTATAAGCCTATTTAGTTGGAAATCAGGAAAAATTGGTAATAGGATATTATCGTTAAATTATTTAATTTGTCTTATAATCTGTAGTTAAACAATCTCATGCTGAAACTACACATAATATATACACTTCTAAAATTATGTATTAAAAGATAATTAAATGTCTATTTTATGTATATGCAATATGAAATAGTAGCAATTTCTATCTTGGCATTTTATGAGGATTGCCATTTGCAGTTTATAAAAATTCAATTTTATAGGTAGTTGCTAATCAACTAAGCCTAGGGTTTTGATTATTCGCAGTTTTTTGAGGTCTCAAGCTAAAATTCAAATGATTTATTATTCTATTTGCTTAAAATAGAGTTTGGTCTTAAAATTCGTTTGTTCAGTAAGCGAAATTAAATGATTCAGAGTATTTTCAATTTATATAAATTATATTTATTAGATTGAAACAGTTTTTGATCCCTTTTTAAACTGTTCCAGCCTCTTCTTTGACATCTTGCCAAATGTAAAAGCAAATTTAAATAGAGTATTGGTGTCTCTCGCCTTAGCTCTATAAAGCATGCTTGGGTACTTTTTATGCTGCACATAAAGTCCAAAAGAAACCATCAAAATCCACCCAAAAATCAAAATAAGCAGCAAAGGTGTTGAGAGACTGCTACTTTGAAAACCCAACCCAATTGTTGATAGCAATGCCAACCACACGACTCCTATCAAGCTCATACCTTGCCATAAGCTGAATCTTGCATAGTTATAAGGCTTAAACCGGAAAATAAACGCTATATAAATGATCATGACAGCAATAAATACAATTCCATGACCAATATCTGATGCTCTTTTTACTGTCTTATTCAATACAATTAAAATCGTCTGAATAATAGTTTTCATCATCAAAAATAATGGAGCCGATTTTACATGAAGTGCTGGCTGTATTTCTTGCCAAAGAGGACGACAAAATACAGCTAGTGGCTCGTAAACTATTAATGCAATAAATGCAAAAATAGCATAATATAAATGTTCATCCTTTCAGCAGAAATAAAAACAGTCTTTCGCAAGAAAACTGTCAGTGAAATTATCACCGATAGACTGATCACACACAAATATATCAAGGCAGATTGAAACAAAAGGAATAAAGCAAAGATTTCCTAAAATCGGCATTAGGTAATCTTCAGCTGATCCTAAAAATCTAAAAATCCATATAAATTGCCATTTTTCGTCGAGTCTAAATAAAACAACTGCGCAAAATATAACCCATGAAAATATTCCTCCGTAAACAATATCCACCACTATTCAAAAAATCCCATTTCTCATTTTAAAAATATTCCCCAAATTTAAAGACAAAGCGTTGCTAATATTATAGAGGAAAGAACTTATAAGAGAGGCATCTGGCCCCATAGCTGAGAATTGAAAAAATTCTATAGCAATAGTCAGCCCCACTATAGTATCTTGTAAAGAAATTTCATGCTTATCTTTGAGGGCTTCAATAGGAATATTTCACCATTGTTTTCATATTATAAAAGTTATTACTATAGTCGTCAAACTAACTGTAAAACAAATTATGAAGTTAATCGCTCGTCCTTTGGCAAAAGTTTGAACTTTATCGTCAGGGAACGGGCATTCATAATTAGCGTTTCTTAAATCGCTTGACTTATTTGTTGTCCCATCTGCATAAGTTATAGGCTCTTCAAGAGACAAGAGCTGGGCACTAAATGGCTTCATCTCCCCAACAGTATAGATTAATGGATTTCCATCTTCGTTAGCTTTAATTGCTTGAATTACAAAAGTATCAAAAATTCGGTCATTGCTACCATTTTCAATGCTTACCGTTCCAGTGCATCCAACAAATTTCATGCTTCTTATTACCTTCATTAATTTTTTTGGGTCAGTATAATTTTGTCCTCTATTAATCATATAGTCTAAAGCGTTTCCTACTAAATAAACAGAATCATAATAAGAGCAACTAGCTGCTGGCTGTTTATGATATTTGTTGAAAATTCTATTTTTGGTATCTTGACCAACTTCTCCAGCTCATACTGGATAAATAATTGTCACAGCTGAATACCCAACTGCAAATCTTTTATATAAATATGTATCATTTTTTAAAAAATAGCTAAGGGTGTCAGCTGCCCCTGCATATATAGCAAGATCTCCTTTCCTCATCCCTAAATCATACAAATATTCTGCTACATAATTAGATACTGGATACTGGCACAATAGTATTAATAACCTTGCTTGTGAATTTATGATCGCTTGAAAAACATTCTCATGGTCCAAAATTGAAGTTCTGTTCAATCCTGGAGGTATAGCGCGTAAATTTTCAGGGTTAATCAGTTCAATTCCTAAGTATTTTGACATATCTACTATGAGCTTATAAGCAGTGATGCTCCATCCATTATTTTCATATACTATTGCAGCCTTTTTTCATCCAATTACACTTACTAATGATATAAGTTGTCCATATGTAGACGAAGCAATCGTTCTTACATACATCGGAAAAGCTGCTGGAGACTGCAAAGATGGGTCAATATTTGTGCTGCCAATGCAAGGAATACTCATGTTTAGTTTTTGAAGCAAATGCAACGTTCCGATTGCTACTGCAGACCCAAAACTAGTTAAATGGGCTAAACCCAATTGATCAGCATCTTTTGTGAAACAGGCTTTTGCAAACGATTCATTGAATATAGTAATTCCACAATCAAAACTGTATATACTGACTTGGAAATTAGATAAAATATTTGAACCTTCATTAATTTTATCTACAGCTATATAGGAGCCCATTGAACGGGATTTCGAGTCATCACTGGGAGCAAAGCCAGGATTAGATATCCCATCATTTATGCTGAGTTTTAGCACTTTTTTGGTTGATTTTGGAGTATTCTTTTCTTTCCCAGGGAAAACTAGTTCCCTAGTAAGATTAACTTTCTTATTGATAATGGAGCCAACAATTACTCTTTGACCGTTTTGAATATTGACAATTGAAAACCCATTTTTTATACTTTTGTATGGAAGGTAAAAATCAAGTAACGACACAAGTTCGTTGAGAGATTCTGAAGAAATATTATTCAGTAAATATGAAACGATATCAATGATGGATTTTACTATATACTCGGTAGGGTTGGAATCAAATTCATGGCCAATTTCAGTAATTATCAGTGCTCCTTCACATGTACAATTGTAGCCGCTTTTCTGATCTAAAATAATTCCTGTTCCAGCATTCAAAAGATCTGCATTTTTCAAAGAATTTTGCAAGTAAACTGATTGTAGGGAATCTGTTAGAATATAGTAAAGAGTTTCTCCAAGCCGAAAAACTATTTTTTTGATCAGTTGATCAATGTTTGTATCTGATCCCACAGGAATAAACTTGAGCTCTGATGAAAACTGATTAATTTCAGTTTTTAATTCATAGCTTAGGTCGTTGCCAAATACTATTCCTTCAGTCCAGTTGAAATATCTGAGCAAGCTAAAAAAAGCATCCATTTGGCTTGATTTTGAAGGCGTGATTGAATAAGTCCACTTATTGGAGTACTTCAGGTCATTATTAAAAATCAAATGAATCAACATATGATTTTTGCTTATTTGGGAAAGGGAAAGGTGGACATCAAGGTCGTTTGATAAGTCAAGCAAGATGGAAGTATTTGGGTAAGATGAGAGACACTCAATTATTTTTGAAAAGTTGCATTCGTGAAACTCAGCAAAAGGTTCAACAGCTTTTAAAGTTTCAAGAAAATAGGGCTTATTTGCGTATATGTTATCAGAATTCGCATTTGTTTGAGGATTATCAGAAAAAACTGATATGATTTCTATTGAACTGATTTTAACTAAAAGAACAAAGAGCACTAGTGCTTTCCAAAGTTGGCATTGAATTGACTGCATATTAATTGTAAAAAAATAAAAAACAATCATATTTTAGTAATAAAATCTTGATCAAAGCCAACCCATTCAATATATTTTAAATTATTAACCAGCATTCAGCAAGCTTCTATTTGGCTACCAATAAAAATTAAACACAAAATTTTTTAAAATTATTATCTGAGTTTGATATTTACCTAAATTTATTAAGATGCATAATAAAATTTATAATAACTACAAAATACTGAATATTAGCCAAATTAAATTATTCTGTAATTTCATAAGCTTTCGTATGCAAAATTTTATTTAAATAGCATCCAAAAGAACATTTCTTAAATATCAGTTCATATTCCTTAGGCACTAAAATATTTTCAAATCAAGTCAAATCCCTTTGATTTCATGCGATAACAATATTTATCCTTATTTAGGATAGTAAAAATCAAGTTAAATAATTTACTTTATTAGAAATAATGCTGTAGCTATAATAATTTTTGAAAAATTTACCTAGCATGTTATTGAGAATCTTGATAGTATTTAAATTTGATTAGTAAAGTTCTTATTATTACCACTCAGACCCAAATAAAGAGGGTAGGAAAATTTTAGCTTGAAAAGTTCAGAGTTTGTCTGGCACTTGCAGCTTTATTCACTCATCTAGCAGCAGAATATTGAAAAATATGAATACCTTTATTTCATCTTTAATTTTAAAAATTATTAATTAATATTTTTTATATCAAAATGCTCTTTCTATGCAAAATTGCCGATTACTTAAGAAAATTTAATTTAAATTATATCAATTTATCAAAATAAATTTAAAAAAATAAATTATTAATTGGATGATAAATTAATAAATAAAATTTAATAAAATCTTTTCTTAATATACCTTTTTAATATTTTATTGCAGTTAATAAAAGACTTTCCAGCTCGCAAAGCTCTACTTCCATAATTTGCCTCAGAGGGATGTATCTATTGATATAAGCTGTTGATATATAGAGAGCATCTCAGCTTGGTTTGATTAATTTCTAAATAAATAATCTTATTATTACCTACTTCATTAAAAACTATAATAGTTATATTCAGCTTACAATTAAATTTGAACTGAATCCTATAATTTATTTCATTTTTCTAAAGTTTTTACAAAAATTCCATAAGCTTCGAGCTTTACTGAATTATCCAAGAAATATTTATAAATTTTACAAATAACATCCCTCTTTTTTTCTTAATTATAATTTTTTCAAATAATTTATCCAAATCTTTTTCTCTGTGGACCTCACTTGCAGCTTACCTTTGGTTTCAAACTGCAAGGTCAAACTTATAAAATCCTTTAGTAATGCAATTTATAGAAGTTTACTTTTGTACACCTAGGATTAGCAGTTATTTAATTAATCCAATCAATCTAACTTATTTACCCAATAAAACAAAGTCTTTTATTTAATAACGTATGCTATACTATATGCTCATTTCATAACTTATAAAAGTATTTTGCACACTTGATTTAGTGTATTTTAACATATCAAAATGCTCGGCTACTCTTTATAAAAATATTGCTAATTTTTTTTTATTTATAAAATAGATAAGTATAGATATAGATTGCCCTTGAAATGATGATTTAGCAAATGAAACATATATTCAAAGCCTCAATCAAAAATTGTAGCATGTCTCAAATATGAAAGTTTTTGTGATAAAACTAAGGATATTTTTTATACACCTAATTAGATGGAAAACCAGGAAAGCTTTGAAAATATGATATTATTGCTTAATTATTAAACTGATCTTATAATCTGCAGTTAAACAAAAGCTAAAGCTGAAACTATGCATAATAAGTAAACTTCTAAAATTTATGTATAAAAGGATAATTAAATACTCTGCTTTATATATTTGCAAAAGGACATTTAGTATTTTCAATTTATATAAATTATATTTATTAGATTGAAACAGTTTTTGATCCCTTTTTAAACTGTTCCAGCCTCTTCTTTGACACCTTGCCAAATGTAAAAGCAAATTTAAATAGAGTATTGGTGTCTCTCGCCTTAGCTCTATAAAGCATGCTTGGATACTTTTTATGCTGCACATAAAGTCCAAAAGAAACCATCAAAATCCATCCAAAAATCAAAATAAGCAGCAAAGGTGTTGAGAGACTGCTACTTTGAAAACCCAACCCAATTGTTGATAGCAATGCTAACCACACGACTCCTATCAAGCTCATGCCTTGCCATAAGCTGAATCTTGCATAGTTATAAGGCTTAAACCGAAAAATAAATGCTATATAAATGATCATGACAGCAATAAATACAATTCCATGACCAATATCTGATGCCCTTTTTACTGTCTTATTCAATACAATTAAAATCGTCTGAATAATAGTTTTCATCATCAAAAATAATGGAGCCGATTTTACATGAAGTGTTGGCTGTAGCTCTTGCCAAAGGGGACGACAAAATACAGCTAGCGGCTCATAAGCTATTAATGCAATAAATGCAAAGCAAGCATAATATAAATGTTCATCTTTTCAGCAGAAATAAAAACAGTCTTTCGCAAGAAAACTGTCAGTGAAATGATCACCGACAGATTGATCACACACAAATATATCGAGGCAGATTGAAACAAAAGGAATAAAGCAAAGATTTCCCAAAACCGGCATTAGGTAATCTTCAGCTGATCCTAAAAATCTAAAAATCCATATAAATTGCCATTTTTCGTCAAGTCTAAATAAAACAACTGTACAAAATATGACCCATAAAAATACTCCTCCGTAAACAACATCCACCACAATCCAAAAAATCCCATTTCTCATTTTAAAAATATTCCCCAAATTTAAAGACAAAGCGTTGCTAATATTATAGAGGAAAGAACTTATAAGAGAGGCATCTGGCCCCATAGCTGAGAATTGAAAAAATTCTATAGCAATAGTCAGCCCCACTATAGTATCTTGTAAAGAAATTTCATGCTTATCTTTGAGAGCTTCAATAGGAATATTTCACCATTGTTTTCATATTATAAAAGTTATTACTATAGTGGTCAAACTAACTGCAAAACAAATTATGAAGAGAATCGCTCGTCCTTTGGCAAAAGTTTGAACTTTATCATCAGGGAACGGGCATTCATAATTAGCGTTTCTTAAATCGCTTGACTTATTTGTTGTCCCATCTGCATAAGTTATAGGCTCTTTAATAGACAAGAGCTGGGAACTGAATGGCTTCATCTCCCCAACAGTATAGATTAATGGATTTCCATCTTCGTTAGCTTTAATTGCTTGAATTAAAAAGGTATCAAAAATTCGGTCATTGCTACCATTATCAATGCTTACTGTTCCCGTGCATCCGATGAATTTCGTACTTCTTATTGCCTTCATTAATTTTTTTGGGTCAGTATAATTTTGTCCTCTATTAATTATATAGTCTAAAGCGTTTCCTACTAAATAAACAGAATCATAATAAGAGCAACTAGCTCCAGCTGGCTGTTTATGATATTTGTTAAAAATTCTATTTTTGGTCTCTTGTCCCAATTCTCCAGCTCATACTGGGTAAAGGATCTGTACAGCTGAATATCCAACTGCAAATCTTTTATATAAATTCGTATCATTTGTTAAAAAATAGTTAAGAGTATCAGATGCTCCTGCATAGATAACAAGATCTCCTTTCCTCATCCCTAAATCATACAAATATTCTGCTGCATAATTAGATGTCGGGTACTGGCATAGTAGTATTAATAACCTTGCTTGCGAATTTATGATCGCTTGGAAAACGTTCGCATAGTCCAAAATTGTAGTTCCGTTCAATCCTGGAGGTATAGCGTGTAAGTTTGCAGGGTTAATAAACTCAATTTCCAAGTATTTTGACATATCTACTATGAGCTTATAAGCAGTGATGCTCCATCCATTATTTTCATAAATTATTGTGGCCTTTTTCCATCTCATTACACTTACTAATGATATAAGTTGTCCATATGTAGATGAAGCAATCGTTCTTACATACATCGGGAAAGCCGCTGAAGACTGCAAAGATGGGTCCATATTTGTGCTGCCGATGCATGGAATACTCATGTTTAGTTTTTGAAGCAAATGCAACGTCCCTATTGCTACTGCAGACCCAAAACTAGTTAAATGGGCTAAACCCAATTGATCAGCATCTTTTGTGAAACAGGCTTTTGCAAATGACTCGTTAAATATAGTGACCCCGCAGTCGAAACTGTATATACTGACTTGGAAATTAGATAAAATATTTGTACCTTCATTAATTTTATCTACAGCTATATAGGAGCCCATTGAGCGGGATTTTGAGCCCTCACTGGGAGCAAAGCCAGGATTAGATGTACCATCATTTATGCTGATTTTTAGTACTTTTTTGGTTGATTTTGGAGTATTTTTTTCTTTACCAGGGAAAACTAGGTCCCTAGTAAGATTAACTTTATTATTGATAATGGAGCCAACAATTACTCTTTGACCGTTTTGAATATTGACAATTGAAAACTCATTTTTTATACTTTTGTTTGGAAGGTAAAAATCAAGCAACGACACAAGTTCGTTGAGAGATTCTGAAGAAATATTATTCAGTAAATATGAAACGATATCAATGATGGATTTTACTATATACTCGGTAGGGCTGGAATCAAATTCATGGCCAATTTCAGTAATTATCAGTGCTCCTTCACATGTACAATTGTAGCCGCTTTTCTGATCTAAAATAATTCCTGTTCCAGCATTCAAAAGATCTGCATTTTTCAAAGAATTTTGCAAGTAAACTGATTGTAGGGAATCTGTTAGAATATAGTAAAGAGTTTCTCCAAGCCGAAAAACTATTTTGTTGACCAGTTGATCAATGTTTGTATCTGATCCCACAGAGATAAACTTGAGCTCTGATGAAAACTGATTAATTTCAGTTTTTAACTCATAGCTTAGGTCGTTGAAAAATACTATTCCTTCAGTCCAATTAAAATATCTGAGCAAGGAAAAAAACGAATCCATTTGGCTTGATTTTGAAGGCGTGATTGAATAAGTCCACTTATTGGAGTACTTCAGGTCATTATTAAAAACCAAATGAATCAACATATGGTTTTTGCTGATTTGGGAAAGGGAAAGGTGGACATCAAGATCGCTTGACAAGTCAAGCAAGATGGAACTATTTGGATAAGATGAAAGACACTCAAATATTTTGGAAAAGTTGCATTCGTGAAACTCAGCAAAAGGTTCAACAACTTTAAAAGTTTCAAGATAATAGGGCTTATTTGCGTATATGCTGTCAGAATTCGCATTTGTTTGAGGATTATCAGAAAAAATTGAGATGATTTCTATTGAACTGATTTTACCTAAAAGAACAAAGAGTACTAGCGTTTTCAAAAGGTAACATTGAATAGGCTGCATATAGTTTATAACAAAATAAAAAACAATCATTTTATATTAATAAAATCTTGATCAAAGCCTACCCATTTAATATATTTAAAATTACTAACTAGCGTCCAGTAAGCTTTTATTTGGCTTGCAATAAAAATTTAACTCAAAGTATTTTTAAAATTACTATCTGAGTTTGAAATTTCCCCAACATTATTAAAGATGAATAATAAAATTTATAATAATTATGAAAATAGTGAATATTAGATAAATTAAATTAATCAGTAATTTTATAAGCTTTGAATGGAAAATTTAATTTAATATAACATTCAACAGAATATTTCTTAATATCAATTAATATCCTTAAGCTCTAAAATACTTTCAAATCAATTCAAATCCCTTTGAATTCATGTGACGAAACAATAATGAACCTTATTTAAGATAGTAAAATCAGGGTGTATCACTATTTTATAAAAATAATGTTGTGGCTATAATAAGTTTTTAATCTTCCAGCCTTACAAATAATTGATGATCTTGATATTATTTAATTTTGATTAGTAGAGTTCTTATTATTACCTCTCAGATTCAAATAAAGAGAGCTGGAAGATTTGAATTGCCAAATTCGGAGTTTATCTGGCATTTACAGCTTTAATCATACATCTAATAAAAAAATTATTTCATATTTAATTTTGAAAAATTTTAGCAAATTATCAATTAATAATTTTTATATCAAAATACTTTTTTATGAGAATAACTAATTACTTTAAAATTTCATTTAGATTATATCAATCAAATGAAGTTTTATAAAGATCAATTTAATTTATCCATCAAGAAAATAAATTAATAAATTTTATAATTTCTTTGACTAAAAACTTAATGAAAATCTTGTCGTAATATTTCTTTTTGATAATTTATTGTAGTCAATAAAAGACTTTCCAGCTCGCAAAGCTTTACTTCCATAATTGGTCTCAGAGGAATGAATCTATTGATATAAAGCTGCTGATATGTCGAGCATCTCAGCTTGCTTTGATTAATTTCTAAATCAATAATCTTATTATTTCCTGCTTCATTAAAAACTATATAAGTCATATTCAGCTCACCATTACACTTCGACTGAATCCTATAATTAATTTCATTTCTTTCCAAAATTTTCACAAGAATTCCATAAGCTTCAAGCTTTACTGAGTTATGTACCAAAATATTTATAAATTTTACAAGTAGCTTCCCTCCTCTTTCCTTCTTAATTATAAATTTTTCAAATAATTTATCCAAAATTTTTTTTTCAGTAGAGTTCACTTGCAGTTCATCTTTTGTTTCAAACTGCAAGGTCAAGCTTATTCCTTTAACTTCTGTCTATATCTCCATTACATTGACTCGAATTTCTATATTTTTTTCATTAAATTTTCTAACACTGTACAGTTCTGTTTCTTCTATTTCGTTATAAATTGTTTTCATTAATGCGAAATCCTTGACAGCTTCTTCAGCCCGGAATAAATCTTCATTTATAGCATCATTTTTAAATAAATTCAAAGCTGGTAATGATAGATTATTTGATTTCATAATTACATGTAAAAATTTCATCTTTTTGACTTCTGGATGTAGTTGCACCTTGAAGCCTTCTTGCTTATCGATAAACAAAAATGCTTTATGAATATCCCCAACCAAGTTTTTCATTTGTCCATTTCAAATTAACGCATAAACTGAGTTACCTTCCCTTAAGATTTTTCATTTTTTCCTAATTTCTAATAAATTGTGTATAAAAATTCGCTGCCGATCCTGATTTTCTTCAATTGATGTAATTTTATCATCCATAATGCTTTCACAATCTGCTAAAGCTTTATATTTAAGCGCAATTCTTTCAAGCCAATTTATAGGTGTAGATTTGTGCTTAACTAAATGCTTAATAGAAAAGAATTGCCTCGTCCCCATTCTGCCTACTAATTTCCCAATTGAGTTTGATTTTGCTTCACTAGGACGACACATCTCAACCATATCTATAACGGACTGAATTTGGAAAAGAGCAGCTCTATGATTAAGGTTACTTTAATGAAGCATCAGCTTTATGCAAGTCTTCTCAGTCAGCAAGATTTGGGGATTCCTGATTGAAAATCTCTAAAGAATTCAACTGGGCCGAGAGCTCTTGAAAAGGGCTTTGCTTCCTTACTATATTTTACTCATGATATACTGGATTTTCTTGTTCGTCATAAAATTCGACTTCATTCTGCTGCTTCGGCTCAATCGATACCATTATTTCTGAATTATTAAATAATCCATAGTGACGTATTTTTAGATCACACTATTTTTTCCTAGTTTTTATTATATTAATCTCACTGGTTTAAGTATGTAAATATATTATGGGTAAAAAAGCCATCGTTAGCAAACATATCGTTCTTTCAGGAGATAGCCATCTATACTCCCATCACCCTATGTATGGGATAATTCTGATCGAAGGTGAATTTATTTCCGATGTTATCATATTAGATGATAACGTTCCTGTCAACGCAGTTATAGAAAAATACACTGAGTGGAACCCTCAGGACTTTACGAATTTCTATATTTCCCCTGGGATCATTGATCTGAATGTAAGAAGGGAATTTGAAAATTATACATTTTTAACTAAATCAGCTGTTAGTGGAGGAGTTTCTCTTATCATAGAAGAAGATGGATTTTATACAGCTGATTTTCAAAATGGAGATCTCTATTGCGATGTTGGAAAAATCTTGGTACTTGACAGGAACAATTTTGAAAGGCTTGAGGAAATAGAGAGCAAAGGATATCTTGCAGTTAAAAGCTACCTTTTCCCTCCAAGTACGTCGGTGCAAACTGTCCCTTCTGATCTTGCTGTATTTTTTGATAGAGTTTCTGGGCTGAAGTTACCTATTTTTATTGATCCTACTTTGCCTGATGCAAGAATGTTGTTTATGGCTTCACCAATGAGGTTTGAAAAAGTTGAAGAAAGAAATACAGCAGAAAAGTCAGAAAACTATAATGTTTTCGCAGCAGCTTTTCCTGATACAATTGATTCTGAAGATGATTCTGAGTCAAGTCAGTCTATCCCAGATTTGGAAGTAACACGGTCGTTCTGAAACGAAGACTTGGAGAAGCTACAACATCAGCTGATAAAATCTCGATCAAATTCTGGTGAAAACTTTGAGTGCCAGCTAATCCATAAAGAAATCCAAAAAGAAATTTCCCCAGCCCCTGATACTGATGAATACTCATTGCTCATTTATAGCAGTAAATCTCCCCACTTACGATCAAAAACTCATACTATTTTCGACGACTTAGACAAAAGAATCAAGCAAAACCAGGTCAGTATTGAAAATATTTCTCAAGCCGAACAATTTACCTACAAACAAGCTGGGAGGACTGAGTTTAGAAGGCAAAGCTTTCCGTTTGTAGGAAATTGCATCCCAATTATGGAAATGCCGAAAATTCCTGCAGAGCCTTTGAAGAACACTTATGAAGATCGAATGAAATTCCGAAGACCTCAAGCTTTAAGCATTAAACCACAGCAAGAAAAGCATGAAGATAAAAAAAGAATTTATGTGTACCATCTCGCAAATTATTCAGAACATTGAGAAACATCAGGAATTGATAAAATTTTAGCAAATCTAAGACCAGAAATCCCTTTGCATATTGTAGGAGTTTCTTCAGCTATTGCGATTAATAAAATTAGGCAAGCTAAGGAGCATTTCCCACAGTTAACATGTGAAATCCCTGCTCCACATCTGTATTTTACATGCGACTCTATAAAAGATGGGAGTACAATTTTTAAAAATTCCCCTCCAATCAGAAATAGAGGTAATTGCAACCTATTATGGGACTTGCTGAAAATGAAGGCAATTGATTGCATATCCTCTCAACATGCCTGCATTTCTCCAAGAGGTAAAGATATAGAAAACGGGAATTTTCACAAAGCTTTAAATGGGATTTGCAGCATCGGATTTACTCTGCAGGCTATTTGGTCAATGTTGAATATCCCTGTTTCTACTCAGTCGCAATTAGAGCATTATATCATCAGGATTTCGAAATGATTATCACTTTACCCAGCTAGGATTTTGAACATCCAAGACAAGCGAGGCTCCATTGAAAAAGGAAAATACTGCGATTTGGTCATTTGGTCTCCTTATGAGCGAACTAAAATTAATGAAATTTATTCAGAAAATGAAGAAATATCTCCATTTTTAGGTCAAGAAATGCATGGGAAAATCCACAAAGTTTATGTCAGAGGAAAAGTCGCTTATGATGAAAAAGAATTTTTTATTCATGGGAAACAGATGCTAAGTGGTTAGATTAGTTGATAATTTTACCTGCTCATAAATTTAATAATAGTTCGTAATTAATTACTATTTTATAAATAATTGAAAAATAATTAAAATTTAAATGAAGAGTTAATTTATGAATTACTCAGTTGTAAAAGGAATCGATTTGAAATCTGTCTTTACTTTTTGCGTATTTGGAGGGTCCTCAAACTCTAGGTTTTTGAGGCTCCTGCATTTATCTACATCAGAAATTTTTCCATATAATTTTTCGTCGACTTGAACCTTACTCCACATAAGGCCTTTTGTCACAATAGTTGGGATATCTGGGATTAGGACATTAAGGATTATTTTCAGAATAATCAAACTGTGCTCAAGAATGAGGAATATCAACCATTTATTTTTGGTATCCTCAATTTCGAAAGCATCAGTTGTAAATATAATTATTGCCATATTAGTTCCTGCCCCAATAAAAGAAATCACCTGGATAATTTGAAGCCAAACTCCAATAGAATTTGATCTCTGAGGGTATGGTCTTTGTGTCAGTGTGCACATCTTCCAAGAGTCAACTTTAATTTCTACGAAAATTAAGAAGAAAAGCAAAGCCAAGGAGAACGGAAAACTGGCTCCAAAAAGTATGACATATCCATATGACATAATAATTTCCATATAATCCTACATAAAAGTTACAGATAAGGGAGTATCATATTTAGATAGTTTTGCTTGGAATTCAGCTGGAGTTAAGTTTATTCTATAGCTTGGGTCGGTTTCTTTAAGTTTTTTGACCCTTTTCTCTTCAGACCAATTTTTGTACTTAGTAGTTAGTAATGGCAAATAAATTTCTACTAGATTTAAGCAGAAATTTGTAATAAAAATTGATTCAAGCTGCTTTGTAAGTTCATAAATACAGTCTTCATCAACACACCCTTCAAAGTTTCCTTTGCAGAAAGCAATATAAAATAAGCTAGAATAACAGTTGATAAACTGAAACAAGAAAAGTTTAAGAGTGAGTCCATCATTATAATCATTATAGGTTTCATAATTTTCCCAATCATTAAGCTGTTGAGCAACTCTCGCATAAATTAAGTTGAAAATTTTGATTTGAATAGCGTTTCCTACTCCTACAGCTGTAACTTTCCACGACCTCTGATCTAAGGTCGATCTATAAACAAACAAAACAATAACGCAGGCCAAGACAAGGGTGACGAAAAGTGCTAGCACAGAAAAGCCTATTGCTTTCCTTGTTGTTGTCCAATGAGTAACTGGTGCAACTTTCTTCATTCTTCCAGTTATTTCATCTTTTCTGAACTCTCCTCGAAACTGTGGTCTTTGTTCGTTCAAGGCTTCAATTTCGGTAGTTCCCCAGCGCCAAGCCAACTTTGATTGTTCTCGGAGCCAGAATTGGTCATAAAATGTGGACAAAATAGGCAGCATAAAAGCAAGGATTACAATGGTTACTTCTCCACCTGAAAGTGAGTCATCCTCGTCATCCTCATCTTGTAAAGCATAAAAAATGATACCTAAAATAATACTAATAATCGCAAAAGGAGCCAAAAATGCAGTCAAAAACTCAATCCATGCAAAATACATAGCTATTTTTTCTCCGAAGTAGACTCTTAGCCTATCAACATCTTGGCGCTTAAAGGGATTTTTATTGAGTGCCCAGGTTTGTATGAAATAATCTAATTGTTTTTTCCTATGCAAGGCTAAAACATTATTTAGCAGTCCTTCTGCTTGAAGGTTAGCCAAATCTATGCTACTATTGATAATTGAGTACACAATTCTTTCTCTGTCCTTGTATTGGAATAAGGTGCCTTTCTCGTCAGAAGTCTCCATTTCCATTTCATCATACCTCCTATAGAGTTCTAATGAGTTTTCTGTCTTTTCAAAAGGACCATATGGTGATACCTGCTTGAAGTCCTGTAAATCCAATATCCGTTTTTTAAACTGTAAAGGGTAATCAATCAGGTCTGCCTGCACCATCAGGTTTGTTTCGCTACAGGTGACCCTGCAAAAAATTTCATCACGGTCTCTTGAATAAAAGAGCTGAATCTGTAGCTTCAAGTGGTCTTGCAAAACCTTGAAGATATTTTCGATGATGGAAGAGCCAATATCTTTGAGATTCACCCAGCCTTCTTTGGCACATCCTTCAATTAGGGGGTCGATTTCTTTTTCAATCTGTTGAAACAGAGGGATTTCGGTCTCTTTGTCGTGGAGTTTGAAAAGGACTCGATAAAAATGTTTGGCTTCTTTTTCTTTCATTCAAGAATTGAGCTGGCACAGCAAGCCTTTGTCAGGATCGGTGTAGGGGTTCTTGAAGATTAACACTAAATCTGCAAGGTCGTCTTCTTGTGATTTGTCCTCATCTTCTTCTATAAACTGTTTTTCTTCTTCAGTAGACATTTTAACAATATTAATAATTCATAAATATTGACAAAAATAAACTCAGAGGAAAAATAAAGAGTAATGAGAAATTTTGAAAAGATTTGAGCCACAAGATTTATTTGGCTATCACTAAAAAAATTATTGCAGTTTATTAAGATTTAAAATGCTTTATTTAAAAGAGTTTAGTTTAGTGTGTATTGTTGAGTAATTAATTAGACAAGCGATAATAACGAGGTGCTTATTATAAAAAAACGTTATTAATTCATATATAAATGGGTCTTAATTGTTCATGTCTCCGCAACTCCACCACTGATGAAAAACAATTACGACTTGACGGAGAGAAGGTTTTACAAATGGAATCAGTTAAACTTAAATCCCTCCAGCAGCAGGATTTAAAAACAAATAGCAATGCAATTTTATCCTTAGAAGACATTGTAAAACTGCAGTGCGTCCTTCGTGGCTACCTAGACCGCCGCACAATTAAAAAGGTGTACAATTTCAAACATTCCCAAGAGTCAAATGATAACCGTTCTACAGATATCCTTAAAGACTCCAACTCCATTACTTCCTCAAATCAAGTAAAGCACTCCATCAATAACTCTTCTGAGCCCGTCATTCGACTTTTTATCAAAGAAATTTCTGAGTCTCAAGTCCCTGACTATTCAACTGATGCAACTCGTTTAATACTCTCTCGGCTTGGCCCTTTCAAAATTACTGAAGAATTCCCAGACAATGATCCTCGAACCAAGCGTGGCCCAGTCGAGCTAGAAAACCAAGCTATTTATACAGGTGAGTGGAATAAGGACAATCAACGCCATGGCTTTGGAATCCAAATTTGGAGCGATGGGTCCAGATATGAAGGATACTGGAAAAACGACCAGGCCCATTTTAAAGGAAGAATCATTCATGCAGATGGAGAAATTTATGAAGGAGACTGACAAAATGACAAATCTCATGGAGTTGGCATTTATATTCATACAGATGGAGCAAGATATGAAGGAACCTGAAGCAACGATTTGCAAGATGGGTATGGGATTGAGACCTGGCCAGATGGTGCAAGATATCAAGGAGAGTATAAGAGTGGAAATAAAGAAGGAAGAGGAAAATTCGAATGGGCAGATGGGAGCATGTATGATGGAGAATTTCATGATAACAATATAGATGGAGTTGGAGTCTATACTTGAAATGATGGCAGAAAATATGTTGGAGAGTGGGCTGATAATAAAATGCAAGGAATAGGCACTTTTACGTGAAATGACGGAAGAATATACAAAGGAGGCTATGTGGATGACAAAAAGCAAGGGTATGGAATTTTCGAATGGCCAGATGGCAAAAAATATGAGGGGAACTGGTATAATGGAAAACAGCATGGGAGAGGGATTTATTATACAGCGAACGGGACCGGCAAAGAGGGGGAGTGGAAGGATGGGAAAAGAATCAAATGGTGCGATTAATTTATAATGACAATAAATGACCAATAATTATACATGAGAATTAAAGTGTTTGAGAATAAGGTGATTAGCTTTTTTCATGACATCTTCATGGCTTATTCATGAAACTCCTGGAATCTCTTTAAAGAGAACGCCATAATAGACTTTTCCATCTATGATCTTAGCTTCAGTGATCTTCAGAGCTTGATCTTTTCCTAAAATTCCTTTTCTTGGCTCTGAAGGCTTTAATCTTTTCATCTTCGGCTTGTATTTTGTCTTCCTCAGCCTTTTTTTAGGCAGCTGTTTATTCTCAAGCTCAGGCTCAAATATAGATTCCCCACTGAGATTATGCCTTTTCTCTTCAAACTCTTCAACTGCTTCTAGGCAGCTTTTCAAGTTCTTTTTAGGCTCCCACGTCAGATTTTCATATCCTTTTCACTTCACCAAGTACATTTCTTCTTTTCCTTCACCTCTTTTCTCTATAATCTTATCAACGACAAAATAGCCCAGTCCCGCCATTTCATCTTCACTCATTTCTGAGTCGCTCGAAATATAGCAGACAATTGGCTTCTTCCGTAGCTTATCCTGCAGAAGGCTTGCTTGGGACAGAGGTTTTTTCTTTGGGGCCCATTTTCGTGTGTAATAAAACTTCTGCATATTTTATGATTATCAAAGGAAGGATTATTTATTGATTATAGGATAAGAGGGCATCATCTGTATTCCACAAAGGCCTTTTCCTTCTTTTACTGCAATTCGGATGTAGCCGTCTTCACCCCAGTAAGGTCCCCAAGAGTTCTTGACGATGTAGTAAGCAGGAACTGTGGTTCTATTGAAGCCAACTACAAGTACTCCATGGTCTAGGTTTGTCCCGCAGCTTTTGTCTATGATTCCGCCTCCATAGAATTGCCAGGCAGCTTGATCAGCTTGCACACCGACTGAAACTGGGCCATGAGTAAGAGCAGCAAGTAATGCGGTACTGTTATTAGGCGATACATCGACATATGCAGAAATGGTAGCAGAAACATTTGCAACTTTAGTTTGGTTGCAAACTCCATCTCTCCCTGTATATTTATAATGCTTTTCTGTAGTTAGACCATTCTGTATTACGAACTCAAAGCCGTAATCCATAAGTCCTCCATTGCAACCTTCATTCCCATATGATCTTGAGCAATCAATAAGCTCTTGTTCACTAAGGGACACTAAGGTATGGTTAGCCAAGAACCAAGCACCTTCTACAGCTCCAGTTGTAGAAAAAGCCCAGCAGCCTCCACATCCTCCTTGGTTTTTTACTTTAGTCACTGCTCCTGCTTCTCTCCAGTCAATTGCATCAGGAATTACTACATTGCTTTCTTCAGCTACCCTCTTTGCATAGTGAGCTTGAGTCTTGGTTCCTAAATAAAGGCTCTTGAATTCTGCAAATGAGATATCAGCGAATTGGTTTGCTTTTAATACCCAGCTTCCTGCTTGTGAATTGTGAATTCTAATAAAAGCTGAGTTGTCACGGTACACCTTAAACCTTCTGGCATACTCTTCGGCGGTTGAATACAGCTTGTTGTGACGGGCAAGGAAATGATTGAATTCTTCAACTTCTAGTTGGAATTGTTGAAGTCCTGGTGAAGGGGGATTTGAAGATGTGAGAGCGATGACGCCGACTACACAGACAATTCCAAAAATGGCAAGAGATGTGTAGAAGATTTTGGATTTTTTTGAAGAGGTATAAAAGGATAAGGAATCCATCTTATTTATTTTTATTCAACAAAGTCGAAATATTTAACAGCATTAGAGATAATAGGCATTTGAAGGAGACCACAGACACTAATAAAAGCTTGCAGTTTAATTTATAGCAAAGAAAATTAAAGTAGCACGAGAAGTGCTAACCACTATTTGAGTGAAATCGCCACAAAAGCACAATATAATATAGAGGAATATAGTGCACATTGTATGATGAAATAAATTCCTTATTATTAGATCAAATAGTGGAGAAATTAAAAATTTAAACGAAGAGGCTTATATTATATAATGAAGGTTTCTTATATAGGATTATTAGAATTAGAAGACTGAAACCTATTATAATATCTTGAAAATTTAGTTTATATTTTGTTATTCACACAATTCAGATCTTTATATGGCTCTTAATCAAAGTCTTTATTCAAATCCTTAAAATTAATTTATGGAAGAATATAAATGAAGCATAAAACATAAATTTGAATTGATTTAATAAGCTTAAGCTCGCTTATTATTTATTTTTCAAAGTATTGCAATATGACTTGCATTTATTTTCATATTAATAGAAAAATTAAAAGTCAAAATTCAGAAGGAATCTTAACGATTAACCTTAAGCCTTAGTGGCATTATAAGGGTTCAGATAGAACGGATAAGATGGGTACATCTGGATTCCACAAACGCCGGCACCATCTTGGACTCCAATTCTGATATATCCTTGCTCTCCCCACTGAGTGCCCCAAGAGTTTTTGACAATAAAGTAAGGTGTTTGCACGACTGAATTATATCCAACAACAAGTACTCCATGGTCTAAGTCAGTTCCACAGTTCTTGGTCACTACTCCTCCCTTATAAAGCTGCCATATTTTTTGGTCGGCTTGGACTGCAACAGATACTGGATTAGTTAAGAGGCTGATTTCAAGCCAAACGCTGCTGTTCGCAACTGGGACTTGATACCCATCAATACGAGTGATATTTGATTGTGCTGCCAAAGTGTAGTTGCAGGTTCCGTTAGTAGCAGTATAAGGATAGTTTGCTTCAGAGGTCAAGCCATTTTGCTGAATAAAGTCAAATGCATTGTTCATCCAGCCGCCTTGGCAGCCAGAGTTGCCGAAGTTAGACGAGCAGTCAACAAGTTCTTGCTCGCTGAGGTCGATCAAAGTGTGATTGGAGATCGCCCACAAGCTTTCAACTGCTCCAGTAGCTGAAAAAGCCCAACAGCTTCCACATTTTCCTTGGTTCTTAACTGAGGTTACTTTGCCCCACTGTCTCCAGTCCCATGATGGATAAATTTTAACATCACTTGGCACAGCTTTAGGAGCAGTAGTAGCTTTAAGTGCAGACTTAGGGACTTTACTCTTGAGGTAAATACTGCCAAATTCATTGAAGGAAAGGTCAGCAAATTCATTGACTCCTAAGGTTCAGTCTTCTCCTAGGCTGTTGTGGATTCTGATATAGGCTGCATTGTCACGGAAGACTTGGAATCTGTGAACGTATTCTTCAGGTGTGGAGTATTCTTTATTGTAGAGAGCCATAAACTCTTGGAACTCTTGTTCTTCGAGCTGGAATTGCTGAAGGGCAATTGAACCTGGCCCTGAAGTTGCAAGAGCGATAGCTCCAACTATGCAAACAACCCCTATGACTGCTAGAGCTGCATAAAGAGCTTTCTTCTTGCTCGACTTTGAAGAATCGAAATAAAGACTTTCCATTTATATTATAAACTTCACCAGCTTATGTAAAAATGGCTTTGATAATATGAATTTGTTCACCAAAGATATGTCCTAAATTTATTTAATCACTTTTTAAGAAGGGAATATTCTGGGATGTGAATAATTAATCGAAAAATGAATAAGGCTTGCCAAACATTGTTTATAATAAATTTCATTTTAAATTGTAGAAATTATAAGGAAATGCTGATATGACTTGGCAATTTCATTGGAATTGATAAAGAGTGAAAATTAGGGAGAATGTGACTGAAAAGGTTAAAAAATCAAATCTCACTCATTTTTTGATTTTACTCAACAGCATAAATGGCGGAAAAGTTTGAGATTGTGAATACTCGAGATAGTAATTTAAATTGTGTGCTAGAGGCTTCTTTGAGATAGCATTTTCTGAATAAATTGAAAACATTGAGAGTCATTAAATTTTAAAGCCTGGAATTATTCCTTGAATATTTTATTTTTTATGCTAGAATAATTTAGATAATAAAAAGATTTAGAAGATAATACTAAAATTTTAAAAATTAAAAAAATTTAACTAAAAGCTATGCAGCGGCTCGAGTTTTGACTCAAATTTAATTTATCTAAAAAAAGTATTGCATGATAAACCTTCAGAAAATAATTAGAATTAAAATTCATTTGAGCAAAATGGATACCACAGAGTAATGACTCCATCTAGGTCTCACAAAATTCCTTTCTTTCTTTAATGCCTAGCTTTATATGTACTCATTTATCCCAATCTATATTCCATCGACTTTTGACAATATAATAACTTTTTCTTTCTATCGTATTATGTATTAGGGCATGTATATGATTTTATATATGCACAAATATCTCTAAAAGTCAATACTTGCGAATTATTTATCAGATATAGTTCGTCAATCCTATTAGACTGCCTAATTGATGCTCTCAATACTTTTTTCTATATGGATTACTAAAAATAATTAAGATCTGAATCCTATAATCCATTTCAGTCTCCACCTCTTTTTCACGATACCTCTCTTGAAAAACTGCCAAGATCTTGAATCTCAATCAACCCCAACAGAGGAACGCTTCCTGTATAATAGCTTACAGAAAGTATGTGCTATTATTTGGCAAAATATCTCTATAATTTTTAATGCCCACCAAAACTTCTGCTTCTTTTTAATAATACACTCCATCAGTTCCAGCATAAGAATAATTATATTCTGAATCAATCTCATGTAGAATGAAAAACTGAAAAGTGTAATACACTTCTTCATGCAGACTTCATCGCATATCCAGAAGAGCAAGGCAAATTTTTGCTCATTGAAATAAAATAATGTGTTATAGCCAGAACCAGATTCTTTAATAGCTCTATAGTGGACAAACCCAGCAGCCAATATTGTCTCCTATCCTAGAAAGTATGATATTCAACCTTCCCAAGTATATACAATAAAGCTAAAATTAGATTTTAATAATTGAAATTTTTTAGAATGTTGCCTAATATTTTTGGCTTCAAACTGTATAATTCCTTACTTTCAGTAAAAATAATGATTACTGCAAAAATTTCTATTATAGATTGAAAATTTAGAAAGCAATCTTAACGAAACATCGTAAAAGTTTTTCATTTTTTTATGAAATTGTCTTTTCTTAACACATGTTTATCAATATTTATTGATAAGATTTTATCATATTTATTATTTTAACACAGTTTCGTGAATAAAGCTAAATTAAGCCTGAGTATAATTATAGGCGACCACAGGGTATGATGGTGCCATTTGGATACCGCAAATTCCTTTTCCTTCCTGGATACCAACTCTGATATATCCATCTTCTCCCCAAAGTGCGCCCCATGAGTTCTTGACAATATAGAAAGGCTTCTTAGCAGTGGTGCTGTACCCAACAGCAAGGACTCCGTGATTTAATTGAGTTCCACATTTCTTGGTGACGACTCCACTCTTGTAGAATTGCCATGAAGTAGCATCAACAGCTACTGAAACTGGAGTCCAAAAGATAGATGCCAATAATACAGTTGAGTTATTAGGGTATACATCAGTGTAATTAGAAATCCAGGCAACTGCTTCAGCCTCTCTCCAGTAGTTGCAGGTTGAATTTGTAGTGTTAGTAGAATTTCCAGATACATAAGGGTAGTTATCTTCAGTGGTTAGACCATGTTGAGCAATAAATTGGAAAGCTGAATCCATATCTCCTCCATCGCATCCTGCGTTTCCATAAGATCTTGAGCAATCAACAAGCTCTTGCTCGCTTAAAGACACCAAAGTGTGGTTAGCCAAGAACCAGGCACCCTCTACAGCGCCAGTGGCAGAGAAAGCCCAGCAGCTTCCACATTGTCCTTGATCCTTTACTGGTGTAACAGCTCCATGTTTTCTCCAATCCCAAGTAGCTTGATAAGTAAGTTTTTCTGGGAGGACTTGGGTCCTGAGGTGTCTGTGGACGTCAACTCTGTGAGTGAGGTATTGGCTTTCAAACTCTCTAAAGGTGAGATCAGCGAATTGATTGACTGCCAAAGACCAGTCTTCTTCGTCTGCGTTATGAATTCTGATGTAGGCTGAGTTTTCGCGATAGATTTGGAATCTTCTAGCGTATTCTTCTTCAGATGAATATTTCTTGCCATAGAAGGCCATAAAGCTTTGGAACTCGGCTTCTTCAAGTTGGAATTGCTGGAGGGCAAGATTGTGACGATTGTCAGAAGAAAGAGCAATAACACCAACTACACAAACAACACCGATGACTGCAAGGGCTGCGAAGACTGCTTTCTTCTTGTTGCTTGTTTTAGCTGAATCAAAATAAAGGCTGTCCATTATTATTATAAAGGTTTATTTATTACGTAATATGGCTTTGTAAAATGGAATTTCTTCCCCAAAGATATCAAGTTAAATAAGATAAAAATGGCAAAATTTAATTGAAATAGCCAAATTTCTGAAGTCATTCGGAAGGATTTTGAACTAAGTAAGCATTAGGCATCAAAAGAAAAACCAAGAAAAATAAAAATTGGGAAACTAGAATAATTGTTAAGTAAAAAGCGTTACAAAAAGAAAGAATTCTAAAAAAATTAAGGCAAGAAGCAACTATAAGAATTATGACAGCTATTTGGGACAATTATTCAGAAATCGTATAAGTTTGTCATGTTTAAAAATTTCCTCGACAAGAAAAATGGTTAGGTGAAGCTGGTGATTTTATGTTTCAAAAATGAAGATAAAGAAAAATCAGAAAATCAAAGGGTTTACTACTGTTTAAATAATTGTTAGCTTATTAAATTATCTTTTCAATTATTTTTTAAAAGACACTTGATTTTTTTAGAATTTTTATCATTTTATCCTACTTTATAATTTATTGAATTAATATATCTTCAATTGATAACAAATCTCAAACTGCACTTTATAATTTTGATATTTGATATCCTAAATTTAATTTCAATCTTTTCGAAAATTATTTGCTTATAAAATAATACAAATTTCTGACTAATCTTACTTTTGAAGCATTTCTATTTGAATAATTTTACCTCTAATATTCCAAATAAGCAAGCGAGCACTTTAAGCATAGCTATATTCTATATATTCAAACTTTTAATATAATATTCCTAGCACTTTGCATTTTAATTTTAATAAAGACCAAAATGTCTGGGCATTTTTTAATTTTCATCTGTAGTTCTCAAATTTTTTGTTCTCTATGTGAGGAATAGTAAATTGCCGATACTAATAAATTGAATCAATAAAGTAAAGTATATCTTTATTCATTAAACATTAATTATCAATTACAATTTTTATAGTTCACTTACATATATTTTAAGAAATAGCAATAAAGGATGTTAATAAAATCTAAATCAACAACTATGAAAAACAAAAGTGTCTGCAATTATGGAGTAAATACTATATTCAGAAATATTAATTTCTTTGTCTGTGTCTATCAATTTTATTGTGAAGAGTTTTATTTAAAAAATTCTTTAATAGTGAAATATGCGATTTTTGCAACAAAAAAATGAAACCTTCTCCTCTATTTTCTTGAAAATTGTGAATGTTATTGCTTTAGTTATATTTGGATCAATTATTTTCATTAGATGCGGTGAGGTGAATAAATTTTTTAAGATCAATTTCTTCAGAATGGAGTATTTGAATTGTGATAGCATGAAGGTCATCACTAAAAAATCGAAATTATCCTGCTAGACAAGAGGATAGAAATATAGACTATATTATTCTTTGCTAATTTTTATATTAAAAATTATTTAAATTATTTTAAAATAATTTGACACAATAATTAATATTTTTTAGAGTGAAAAGCTAAAAATTGATCTAAAGATATATAGCTAATGTTTTCAATCTTTTAAGATTTGATAAATACAAAATGTTCATGGACCTACTGGATAAGATTTTCATATTTTTATTAGTTTAATTCGCAATTTCATGAATAACACTAAGTTAAGCCTTAGTATAGTTAGAACGACAAGAGGGTATGATGCCGCCATTTTGGATACCACACACCCTTTTTCCATCCTTGATTCCAACCCTGACATATCCATCTTCTCCCCAATCAGCCCCCCAAGAGTTCTTGACAATATAATAAGGTTTCTTAGTTTTGGTGTTATACCCCCAAGAGCAAGAACTCCATGGTTTAAATCATGTCCACATTTCTTAAAACAGATTATTTTGTCCCAATTTAAAGGAGAAATTTTGTAATGACTCTGCTATCGTAGAATTGCCATGAAGAGGCATCAACAGCTACAGAAACTGGAGTCAAAAAGATAGATGCCAATAAGGCAGATGAGTTACTAGGGTACACATCAGTGTAGTTAGAAATCCATGCAACTGCAAGTGACTCATACCAGTAATTACAGACTGGATATGTACCATTAGTACTGTTAGAGGAATTTCCAGATATATATGGGTAGTTCTCTTCAGTCCGAATGATTTTCATATGATAAGCTTGAATTTCATCTACCTTAGGTAAGGATTCCTAAGCCCAAGTATCTAATTTAGTGGATAAGGTTTTCATCTTCAGCAACTAAGTAAAAAGTTCTAGCCTGCTCCTAAGGGAATGCGCTTTAGAATTCTCTTTAAGTCAACTTCACCCTTTTATTATATTGTAGATATGAATCATCGAGCGTATCATTCTTGTTAGAGTATTTCTTGCATAGAGAACTATAAAGATTTGAAACTCATATTTTTAAAGTTGAAATGTTGAAGGGCTATATTGTGACGATTTTCTGAAGAAAGAGTAATAATCATAATTAAGAATATAACACTTATGATTGCAATTGCTGCAAGGAATGCTGTTTTCTTATAGCTTATTTTAGTTTGATTAAATTAAAAGACAATCCTTGTTATTATTATAAAGCTCTATTTGCTATGAAATATCGCTTTATATTATGGAATTATTTCCCAACATATCAAAAACACATTTGATAAAATGGTAAAATTTTGATGCTTAATTAGGTATTTTAAACACTTTGCAATTATTAGCTATATTCTATTTAATAAATTTACGTGCAAAAATATTAATATCACCAATATTTTTATTCTAATTCCAATAAAACCATAATATTTAATTATTCTTTATTTCCTCATCTGCAGTTTTCAATATTTTTTGTCTCTCCTCTTCAAACATCTTTTCTTTTGAGCTCATCCCTAACTCACTTCCAGGCTTCAGTTCCACAATTTCTTCTACAGTATCATTTGCTTTCAAAATATTTCTCCTCTCGTCAAGAGTTTCTAAACCTAAGCAATCACTAAAAAAATTGGAAATAATTATCGCACTTGATGATGCATTGCCCATAAGCACTGCATCAAGTGTAGGAACATAATCAATGAAAGTAACCATTTCAATGCCTTCAATTCCTTTTTCTTGAAGCTTTGGCATAATTCTTTGTTGTGGAGTCCATGTCAACGATAAGTTTTCAAGTGAAAACATAAGTGTGCTTGCTAAAATTGACCCATCACTTTTCCCTATCAATAAACAGTCATTTTCATCTGGCAAAACCAAACTAAAAATTTTGCATGAAATTTCTGGGTTGATTCCAGTGCTTGGGACACTAAAATTAAGAATTTTATAACAAGTTAAATAGTCCCATATATGGATTTCACTTCCTTGTGAGCTCAGCGCAATAGCAAAATTCTTTGACTCAACCAAGGAAATAGAAAAGCAGCTCCCAGTAAATCCTTCTAATAAAATCGGCTCAAAAGCTTGTGCCAAAGCATTCATATAAAAAATTTTTAAAGGGTTCGAATCCAATTTTACTTGGCTCCCATCATCAGCTTGATACGAATTATCATGCCCTGATATAATAAATCTTTGCCTATTAGAATAAGCGAGTGCTCTGACTCCAGGTATTTTTCCTGATTCTTTAATTTCTAATTGAGGCTCTTGAGCTGCAAGATGCCAAACTCTGATGCACCCATCATGAAACCCTACATAAAGCAAATCCGGCACTGGAGAAATCATAGTTGTGATTTTTCCAGTCCCTGCAGCGCTAAACTGAGAAATGCTTCGCAATGAATATGAATCAATCACTTTAAAGACTTTATCTGATTCTCCTACTACAATCACATTTCCTAGTATGCTTTCTTTGCAATTTACAGCTGAAATTATTTGGACACCATGAGCAGGCGAGTATCTGGGACTTCTTATGTCTCCGGTGAGAAGACAGAACATGTCTATATTTCTGGGACTAACTGTGATTACATGGAAAAGCTGTGAATACTCGGAAGCATTGCTTGCGTCTGGAAATAAAATAAAAGCACTTAAAATTGGTCCTCTTTGCTGTATTGGATACATACGATTAGAGGTCACGTGTGAAGCTATAGGAACGCCAAGTTTTTTATTAGATACAGGGACAGGAGCACTATTTCCCATTTTAAATTATTATTTATATCAAAAAATAGGTTCTTATCAATAGATCTTAAAATCACCAAAAAAGCACTTATTTACCCTCAAATCCTACACTTTTACCCTTATTCAGGTTCTTCATAGTCTTGCAGCACTTCTTTGACTGCGCCTATAAAATCTTCATGGAAATAAGTATAAGCATACTCTCTACACGCCAATACCATACAAACTGAGCTAAAAAGCTTAATTTTTGGATTGATGATATGCCTAAATATAACTCAGCTTACACTCATCCCCATAGATGCTCCAAAAATCTGAATTCATTGCTTGGCGTCACGCAACTCTGCTAGAGTTCTTGCTATATTTCTTTCTGTTGGATTGCTGCCACTAAATTCCCTATTTTTAATCCTATTCAGCTGAGAATTCAACCAAAGTTTTTCTTCAAGAATTCCCATATTTATTAATTCTAATTTTTATCTTAAATGCCTTGCCTAGGCTTTAATTTTTGATGCCACAACGTAGATGTGTTGGTCGTGGCTATCCAAATTGAAATCTGTCTTTATATCGACAACTTGTAATATATCATTAGCCCACTTGTCTGGGCTTGATGGTGATAAAATTTCTTTGTATTGGTCAGGATAAACTTCCACTGTTTCTTTGCAGGGAGAATTATTCCTTATTAAGTCGATAACTGATTTTGGAAACTCATAAGGAGATTCCTCTGTTTCTTTTTCTTGAACAAAATTGAATCTACTATGGGTAGCTTCAAAGTCTTTAGAGTATACTCTAGGTCTGAAGGTAACTTTTGGGGAAAAAGCTTCTGTCATAGCTCTTTCGCGGATTATTCTTGCTCTAGGCAAAACTGTGTTTTCGTAGGGAGGTGGGTCGATTATTATTTTAAGTTTGTCTAATAAGGTGTGTTTCGGCTGAACACTCCTTGCTTGGTTCATTGAATCTCTTGGTATCATCTGAGATTGTGGAGCAAGCTTGTGAAGATACAAACATTCTGGTTTTGGGCAAGGCACGCCCTCAAGAAAGTAAGTGCAGTATTTTGTAGTCCCAAACGCAACTGTCAATGACTTGCCTTCAAGCACAAACTCATTGCATGCCTTAATGCAGAGTGAGGATTCTTCTTCATTCGAATATGTGATATAAGCTCCAAAAGAGACCCCTGAGGTTCCGTTTGTGTATGCATTGGCCTTGTTTACAACGCATTTTTTAATATTACCATATTGCCCAAAATAGGCAAAACTTTTCAAAATCGTCTCCTCGGCAACTGATGGAGGCAAGTTAATAATGTAAACCAAGTCAGTTTGAATTATACGCATTTTCGAAAGGTCGCCAGAGTTTGGCTGAAATTTCTTGGTTTGCCGCTGTGTCCTGGGTAGATATTACGTTTTCGAGCCACTGAGAGGTGAAAAGGGATGATCTGTGTCAGCACGAGGATGGAGAGGAATTTGGCAAGACAATTTGCGCTCCATTAAATATTTATATTAGCTGTAGAAAATAGCCTTTTTATAGCCTTTATCCGGTTGAAAGGGTGATAGGCTAATAATTGAAAATTTGTTTGGCCATTTATATATATCAGAAATAGAATCTGAATGCTTAGGAATAAAATTTTTATATAAATGTACTTATTATAATGCTTTAAATTTCATGTTGGCTTTCGATCATTGGTCTAATTAAGAATTAATTTTTAAGTGTGAAAGCTTGGAAGTTTTTGAATTATTTTTATTATTCTCCATTATAGATTTTAATGCAAGTCTGATTTTCTAAAACACCCACAACAAAGTCGATGAGATTAATTAATTTTTCATAAAGCCTTGAACTTTAGTGCTCTTCTCTCAGCTAAATTGTTGAAATTACTTTCAAATCATTAATCTAGGATAAGCTTAAAGTAGGGCATGATAACATCAGAAATTTTGGCAAAACCAATGCCCGCTTAACTTTAAAAACCTTTCGATAAAAAATCTAGATAGCTGATTAAATACTTATATAAAGATTAAACAAAATAAATTTGAATAAAGAAATAAATAGCAGCTCGATCAGTAAACCTAATTTTATTTTTTAGATTAAAGACTTGCTACATATTTTATGCTTCAATTTTTACAATATAAGTTGAAATCAAAAATATTAAATTCTACAATCCAATAAAAATTCATAATATTTCTAAGCCATTAGAATATTGTATACGCTCCTTACTATAACGCAGCTGATTTCTTTTCTATTAGCTCATTAGCCTTTTTGGTTTAATATTTTGATTGTTTTAATTTCTACTCCATATCTCTTTCTTTCTTTATTTTTGCTATTTAAAAGCTTTTTATTCTATATGATTTAAATCGATAAAAAATGTCACGTGAAAAACCTTATATTTCCAAGCCTCCTGAAGGATTTTTCGACTTAGTTCAAAGTGCTCTACAATGCACATTTTTTCTGGTCCATGAGTCTGGACCTACATCATTTCTCCTAAAAGACGAAAACCAACAGCCTATAAAAGTCAGCCTTGGCAGTCGTCATACCTGCTCATGTGGGGGTGGAAGAGAGCATTGCTTGCACACCCTCTATGTTTTATTGAAAATATTCAGGATACTCCCAGACAATCCAATTCTCTGACAGATATCTTTCATTGACTCAGAAATCAATTGACTGATAAAAAATCGACATAATCCTATGTTAGAAAAAAAAGAAGCTAAAAAGAACAGAAAACCGAATTCAAATACCCAAAGAATTTCTCTATCAGAAGAAATGGGATGGTAAGAAATATGTAGCCCAATTTGTCAAGAAGACATGAAAGAAATGTCAGAATTAGTTTATTGCAAAGTTGGTTGTGGGCATAACTTTCACATAAAATGTATGAAAATCTGGGCAGAGCATAAAGTTTCTCAAAGAGATAGCATTACATGTCCATTATGCAGAACTGACTGAGGAAATAATGTACTTGCAGAGCTAAATAGGCTATTAGCAAAGTCAAAAAAGCCTAAAAAGCAGCATAAGTCAGCAGCATGTGTTGGATGTGGGCAGCACCCTATAAGAGGTGATAGATTTCACTGTCTAATTTGTCCGAGATGTGACTTATGTAAAAAATGTGCAGATAGTCATGGAGATCATCCTTTCATCAAAAAAAAATCAGAAACTGAAAAATGGGAGCCTGTGATTAGACTAAATGAATTCAGAAATCTTGAAAACCGAGAATTGGGCTCAGAAGACTATGAGCAGCTACTAGAGCTTGATAGGAATCCTCCTCTTTTTGAATACCTTTTAACTGTAATCCCAAATGGTCAGGCTTCTATATGCGTTATTTGCAGTATAAACCAGCCTTGCAATAGATGGAAACTTTTAGATTGTGGACACTGTGTCCATGATGCCTGCTTATTAAGCAATTTACAAGAAGAAAATTATATGTGCCCTGCAGATCATTATCCAGTATTAAAAGGATTGGAAATTGAGTGCTTAAATGTAACTATGCCGGTAAGAACACAATCATTAAACCAAGAATTGACTGTAAATGGCCAGCAAATTGCAGCTAAAAATGAGGCAAGAATAAGAATAAGAAAAAGGCAAAATCCACCGTCAGCACATGTGAAAAGAGAAGAGTTGTATTTAGGCCCGCCACCAAGAGGAAGGTTCAATGAAACAAGGGACAGCTGAAAAAGAAGACAAGTGCAAATGAATTATCAAGCCCCTTCTCGGCAGGATTTTGAGTTCCCTGGGCTTGTTATAACGAAGCTTGCAGGACCAGCAGTAAGAAAAGGCACTTTAATCAACAGTGCGCATTCTGTATTAAATCAATAAAATTTATAATCTTTATTTTTCGTTAAACAAAATAATGAGTAATTTTAATTGCTAATTATCATGTGATTGGCCAAGAATAGTTCTCAATATATGATTAAGCAATTTAAATAAGAAGTTTAGTTCTAAGGGAAGGCTTTCTTGGTCATGATGTTGTAGAAGTCTTCAAAAGACACTTGTCCATCTCCATCACTGTCAGCTCTTTCAATCATTTCCAACAGCTCTTCATCAGTCATGGTTTCTCCTAGCTCTTTTGCTACTCTTCTTAGGTTCTTGATGCTGATAGTTCCAGTTTTATCGTCATCAAAAAGTCTGAAGACTTTTTGAATGTCTTCTCTGGTGTCTTTATCGCTCATTCTTGCAGTCATCATGTCAAGGAACTCATCAAAGTCAATGGCTCCAGACCCATCCTTGTCTAAATCACTAACCATTTGATAAATGGTTTGGTTTTTAGCTTCAAAGCCAAGTGATTGCATGGCTGAAGTTAACTCTCTAGGGTCAATTGTCCCAGATCCATCGGTATCGAATAAATCGAAGGCTTCCTTAATTTCTTCGATCTCATCTTCAGTGAGGCCTGGACGCTCATATTGCTTTGGATTGAAAGCTTTTGCGCCTGCTCCTGCTCTTCCTGCCATTTAATTTCAACAACTATGTGCCAATGAAATGAGTTTAAATTGCCGTAAAAAGGGTTTGAAGGAAATTGCTGATGAAATTGGAAGAAAGGGAAAAATTTGTTAATGAATATAGCCCTGAAAGAACTTTAACGATCCATAAGAGCTTTCGAATTCAGAAAATGATAACTAAGTACACACAGATGAACCAATATCTCACTATTAAATTAATTGGAGTGGTTTTATGATAATCTGAGCAATGATTATTTAATATATTTTCTGTTTAAAATTTACAGCTCAAAGGTAGTAAAGCTTTATCTTGTTTAGATTTAGGATCATTTTTTGAAGCTTTTATACTAAAATAACTGAAACATGATCATAATGGAACTAACTAATAATTAAAAGTATAAATTAACTACTTTATTAAAGTAAATCTGGAAAAAATTATTTTAATAGTTTAAACTTTAAATCCTTTTACAGCTTCTCTTATGTTCAATAATTTCTCTAAAATCATAATTATTTTTCAAAATTTTCACTACTCTTCCACTTTTTCACATGATTCTTTTTTTTAGAGTCTTAATTCATATAATCCATACCATATCTATCCAATTTCCATCTTATCAGTTCTGATGCCATTTCTTTAATATGATTGGATAAACCATCCATAAATTCTTAAAAAGCCATATAAAATTATGACATCCCAAACAGTAGTTCAAGCTGAACTAGTCCATCTAGTTGCAGACTACATGGCTTTACGTTTTACGATCCCAGAGGTCGAAGCAGGAGAAACTATCGAAGGAGGAGAGCTTTATGCAATGTTCGCAGTTGATAAAAGTGGGTCCATGAGTGGCTCCCCAATGAATGATGCTAAAGGAGCAGCTGAAAGTTTGACAGTGAAATTCCGTAAAATGGACGTCCCTGTCACTGTTTATCCTTTTTCTAACACAAGTAAAGATTGGAGTTCAGATGCAATGGGTTATGATGAACTCGTAAAAAATTTACAAGCACTTAAAGCGAGCGGTGGGACTATTTTTGAAAGCGTTATTAGAATGATGGAACAAAAAATAAATGAAAAGAACTTAAAGAACGTCTTTTCTGTTTGGCTCACTGATGGGCAAGATAATAATGGCTTAGCAAGCTTAACTCCAGTTATGGAGGCTTTTAAGAACAGTCTTGAAGCTAAAGGGGTTTCAATTGCAGTGCATTGTATTGGTTTTGGCTCTGGTCACGATGCCACTCTATTAACTAAACTATCGCAGAGTGGAACCAGGCCTGGAACATTCCAATATGTCCCTGAAGGTGGAAGAATTCCTGTTGCAGTCAACAATGTTTATGAGCTAGCATATGAGTCTACAACATGGGCAAGATTGGTATCTCAAGGTGGAGCTGTTTCTTACAAAGTCAATGTTGATAAAGATGGAGATGAAGAATCCAAAACTCCAGGCTTGAAGGCTTTAGTCTATATCTCAGAAAACGATTTAGAAGACTGCAAAATTGAAATCCATAAAGGCTCTAATGTTGTTTCTGTAGAACTTGAGCCTACAAGAGGAGACTCCAAAAATTTCTTTGACTTAGTTGACTTGGTTACAAGATTCATTTCATTTAAAGTCTCACAAGCTTTAGAACAAGGTACACAAGGAGCAGGCGAGAAGCTAAGAGAGCTTTGTCCTCTTTTAGATGAAATGGACAGAAGACTTGAAAATTTATTGCAAGAATCAAAGAGATTGCGCCCATACAAACAAAAACAGCTCGCATCCTTTTTTTCAGCTACAAAGGATTTAATTAGCTTCTATTTTTCCACTCTTGGAACCATTGGAGGTGGAGAAATTGGAAACGAAACTTTAGCTCAGCTAAATGGCTATGCTAACAAAGTTTCCTTAAGAAAAAACCTCGAAAAGAAAATTGCTAAAGAGGCTGGACCAAATCTACCATTGCTTTTCCAAGCCGATGATCAGACTGAAGAATTAATGCACGATTTTGAAAGAAAAGAATTAGTTGAAAGATATCCAGACTTCCAAAGACAAGGAACTTGCATTCTTTCTGGAAAAAACTGGATTGATGCTGTCACTTCTGGCGACTGTTTATGCCTTACCTTCTGTGTAGAGAGACCACAAAATCTTGAAGGAAACCCACTTGATATTAAAATCACAAATATTTCATCAGCCATAATATCCCATGATACTTTCCTAGAGTCACCATTATTCGAAACAAAAGCAGGACAGCTTATACAAGGCCCTAGAAGCTATCAGCATGGCCAACCAACTCCATCAGCACACACCCTTGATCCTAAGCTTCCTCATGAGCCTTTAAATGCAGTAATTCCTCTTTTCTTATCTCCAGAGCACTGGAAAATCGCAAAATTAAGACTCAATTCTATGCTAGCCTATGATATAACTGTTGATGTTTTAGGTTTCAAGCCTGATCAGCTGCTCTATTTCCCATTCATGCTCCTATGCAAGTCCTTTGAGTTAAACTTGCCTAAAATTTCTCCAGAGACCCATAGCTTGATTCAAGAGACCTGCAGACAAATTTACCTTGACAATCAAGATACAATGCTTAAGAGTCTAAAAGACAAGGTCGAAAATTATATTGCTGTTGCTGCTATACGTCTTGAAGACTCTATCCCTAGTAACCAGATCTTTTTGAGCCAATTATATATTGCTAACTTAGTTGGGGATATTACTGAATTTAGAGAGATTTTGCCATTTGTTTTCGAAGAAGAGGTCAGAAGATCTTTCAAGTACCCAGAAACTAAATTCCATGAATTATGCATAAAATTGTTGAAAGTTGACGCCACCAAAGAAATTGAAGCTGTCAAAACTTCTTTTGTGGACAAAAAATCTTCATTTGCACAGAGATTTTTAGTTTTGCTTGAAAGTGTTACCGGAGTAAAAGAGACAGAAGAAGTGAAAAAAGAAGAGGACGCAAAACAAGAAGAGCCAGTTGCTGTGGCTCAAAAACATGAATTTAAAGAAAGAATTCTGGAACTAAGTGCAGAAACAAATGAAGCTATTGATAAACTCTACTCAGAACTACAACACCAAGCTTTTGGAGCTTTCTCACAACTTCTATCAGTACTCGGACTATCTGTAAATACTCTTGAAGACCTTAACTTGACTGAAAATGAGCAAAAACTTGCATTTTTACTCCAAGTGATCGGTCATCATAAAATCCTAGATCGTAAAGAAGCCATAAATACCAACGCTTACACCAATTCTTTTGACAAAGAAGCAAGTGTTGCTTTTATTCAAAACTCTTATACAGCTGCCTTAAATAGAGAAGTCTTATCATTCAAATCTCAACTTATTGCTCAGCTTGAAGGAAAAGAAGCCCAGCAAAAGGCATTAACCTTTGCTATGACTGACGATCTGAACGAAGCGGCTGGACTTGCCCATGGCTTGCATCAAGGTGATATTGGGTTCCCACTATTCGCAAAAAGTTTAGCTATGAGCCACGTTCCACATGTAATTGAGAAAGCCAAAATGCTTGTTACAGGTCAGTACAAAGGAGTCAAGCTAATCATGGACAATCTAAAACTAAATCCAAAATTCATAGAGTGGAAACCTAAGAAGAAATTTACCCACAAAATTTATCTTGCCCATAAAGATAATGTCAGAAAAGAAGATTGGTTCGAAGCTTTCCCTCACCAAAGAGATCACTTTGAACACGTTTTCATGAGAAGCAGTGGCACATTCGTCCCATACACGAAGCCGAGATCGAACTGCCGTGATAAGAGACATTTTAATAAGCCTTAAAATAATCAGTCTTAAAGCATAATTATTCATTTTTTATATGATTAATATTTTTTCAGCTATTTTTTGGCGAAATTCCCAGCAATTCCTCACTTTTATTTTTCACATAAAATCACATGTAACTAATATCAATTTTGTCGAAATTATGAAATGGAAGGCATAGAGGAGCATAAAGTTGCTTTCCAAAGCAATCTGAGACCTGAGCGTGAAGTCATCGAAGAAGCTGTAAATTGAAAGCCTATTGATAATACTGACGACTATAGAGTAGAAAATGCGTACGCATATGGAGGAATTGCCCTTCTTGACAGTGCGACAGTGTCGAAAATGCGAAGCGTAGGAAAAGAAATCGTCAAAGAAATCGGCAGAAAAATCCTGAGTGGACACCTCAATCTCACACAAATTTCCTTCCCTATTAGATGCATGCAGGCAAATACTGCTCTCCATAATACACTTAAAGGATCTCTTATGAGCCCTCTGTATTTGAATAAAGCTGCAGCTACGTCAGATCCATTGGAAAGGATGAAATTGGTGATTGTTTGTAGCATTTCTTCATATATACACACCTCAACTTTTCTGAAGCCTCTTAACCCTATTTTAGGCGAAACTTTGCATGCCCGACTGGAAGATGGTGGAGAAATGTGGGCGGAGCAAACCAGTCACCATCCACCAGTTTCTCACTTTTACATTGAAGGCCCGAATAAAAATTATGTGTGTCACGGCTATTACAACTATACAGCAAAAGCAGGGCTGAATTCTGTAACAGTAAAATTTATGTAGATTACCAACGTCGGAAAAAAGGTTTTTCAATTTCCAGATGGACAAATAATCACTCATAACTTGCCAAATGAATTATTCGCAGGGACATTTTTCGGGACAATGAGACATGAGAGTTTAGGAGTTTTAGTATTTACTGATAGTTTAAATAGATACAAAGCAAAAGTAGAATTTGCGTTCAATAAAAACTTGCCAAGCGATTATATAAGTGGAGAAATTACTGACATCTATGGGAATAAAATAAGTGAAATCAGCGGGACTTATTGTGGACATATTGAAATTGACGGCAAGAGATATTGGGATGCAAGACATATCAGGCCATTTAGAATTGATTATGATATCATTCTCCCTAGCGATTCAGAAATTAGAGAAGACATTGTAACACTGAGAAGAGGCTTAGTTGATGAAGCGCAAGCTGCAAAGGAAGCTTTGGAGGTTCTACAGCGCCATGATAGAAAACTGAGAGGCTCTAAACATTAAAAGATTATTAGGATAATAAGTCTTATTTTATTAATATTTGTTATAATAAAATAACTAGTTTGGAATACGCATGCAACTAATGACATTAAGAAATAAACCTTTTGAAATATAATTATATATTTTCACAAAAAAATTGATATATTTCAATTAATTATTATTAAATAATAAACCCTTATTTTCCATAAGGCATTAAAGCAATAGAGTAAAGAGTTTGACTAAGCTGAATATGTATAAAATATATAATTAATACCTGATTGAAACTAAAGTTATTTGAGAATTTTACAAAAGATACAGAAAAAGTATTTGAAGATACCAAAATTTAAAAATTTGATACCAATTATATTAAACTTTCATTTCTTTACTTTTATAATAAATCTCAATGTAATTGAGGATTAGTGTCATCAAAAATAACAATCTGCAGCAGTGACTATATTTTCATATTCGACCCTTTGGGAAAATCCATATCTCAGCTACCTTGGGAGCCATTAATGAAATAAAAAATCAGAAAATTCAATTAATATATAAAGATAACATTGTGTTTTATTAGATTTTATAAAATTTTTCGTCATTGGTGAATTGCAAAACTTTTTACATTTTTCCATATTATTAGTTATTTGCTTGTTAAGCCTGAAATGTAATTTTATTAAAATCCTAAAATCCTTGTTGAGAATGCCTAAAATACATTCTTAAGCCAAATGCATAAAAATTAATTTTAAATAATTCACATAAATTTCTTGCAATAAATGTCATATCTTGCCGATCTAAAAGTATCCTAAGTATCTTATAATGAGTACTTTTACGTTTGGTAGCGATGTTCGCCGTTTTCACCGAATTCAAACCCTAGGCAAAGGTGCCTACGGCAAAGTCTACAAGGCTCGAGATTCACTCAACAATACATTTGTCGCCCTAAAGAAATCTTTAATCAGCATGGATGAAGAAGGTATCCCAACTAGCACCATGCGAGAAATCTGCCTTCTCCGCCAGCTTTCCCACCCAGGAATTGTCTCTCTCTTAGATGTAATTATGACAGACAAAAGCCTATACCTTATTTTTGAGCTTCTTGATCAAGACCTTGGATCATTTCTTTCTTCCCTTGATAACTATCTTTCAGAAGAACAAGCAAAGCGTTTTCTATTGCAAATTCTAAAAGCCCTTTACTATTGCCACTCCCGTCGTATAATCCATCGTGACTTAAAGCCTCAAAATTTGTTACTAGATACCAATTTAAATATAAAACTGGCTGATTTTGGGCTTTCCAGGATTTTTCAGATCCCAATCAGACCGTCTACTACATCAGTCCAAACATTATGATATCGCGCCCCTGAAATATTATTGGGGTGCACTACATATACAACAGCTATTGACATATGGTCAATTGGGTGCATTTTTGCTGAAATGGTAGCTGGAGTTCCACTATTCCCTGGGACAAGTGAAGCTAATCAACTATATGCGATTTTTAGAATTATGGGGACGCCTAATGAAGAAAACTGAAGTGGGGTTGGAAGTTTGCCAAAATATTCAGCAGAGTTCCCAAAATGGTCAACAATTTCAATGAAAAATTTGTTTCCTCGGATAGCACCAGAAGGGCAAAATTTGCTTTCAAGAATGTTATCAATGGATCCAAATAGAAGGATTTCTGCTTATGACTGCTTGCAACATGTAATTTTTATTTAGCCATATCTGCAAGGATTGAATTAAAGCTGACTTATTTATTAATATTATTTAGATTTAAGAGGGATTTTCTTAAGTTTTAGCTTTTCAAAATTAAAATATCGCTGTCTATATACAATTAATTAGCATATGGAATCCAAAACTACTTATGAGAATCTATTATTAGAAATTGCTAAACAAGAAGAAACAATTGATGGTTATTTTAGAGAAGCAGAAGAGCAAGGGAGCATTGACCCTAGCTTTGAAGAGTATCTTAATCAAGCAAAAATTGAGCTTCAAAAGAAGCGTGAAGAATTGCTTAAACAGCAAGAAATGGCAAAAAGTATTCGCTCTTCACAAGGCATTAAAGAATCGAAAGAAGTAGAGCCAGTAGAAAAATCACCAAAAATAAGACGAGCTAAAACAGCTGAATATGAAGAAAAAGTGGACCCAAAAAATAAATATCCTTTTTATTCGATTAAAAGCATTGAGCTGCAAAAGCCAAAACAACGATCTTCATCTACTCTTATAGAAAGTAGCCAAAATATAAAACCAATCCAGATCTTTAAAAAATTAAACCACACAAGAAGCAATGATACTAGTCCTTCTGCAAGAAGATATGAAGATAGCCCAAAAGAAGCTTTAAGTGAAAATATTATTGATGATGTATATGCTCCTGTGACTCAAAAGAGAAAAATACCAATAATAAAAGTTGATAAATCTATAGAAGTAGAAGAAAGTAGCCCAGATTTTATGATGAAAAGAGCTATCAGTGATATATCTAATTTTTCAAGTTTTTTGAGTGATAAGGATATTGAGGATAAATTAGAAACTTTTCAATGATATAGAGAATTAAAAAACTCTGCACATGAGAAAATGCTTGAATTAAAAGAACAAATTTTGATGGAAAAAGAGAAGAAACTGCAAACTTTGATTGAGTGTTTGCCTGGAGCAGGAAAAAGTAATAATAAATGTTTGCCTCAAGCAGCAAAAAATAATAATGAATATTTAAAAGCTAAAAGCAAAGCAAATCTTCCACCTCGATCTCCCAAGAGAGATGAAGAAGTTCTTAGCAAATCAAAAACCTCCCCACAACCAAAGTCAAAGCAAGTAGCATTTCACACAGTTTCTCATAATAAAACTTGATCAGCTGGTAGTTCTCCTAATACCACTCCTAATCGTCATATAAATCGAGTGTCTGCAGATTACTCAAATCTTAATCAAAACAACAAAACAATGATTCTAAAAAATTCTCGCAATACCCAATCACAAAGTTTTATATCATTAAAAAGAGAAGAAAAATTTGTAAAAATTATATAGACTGAATTAGTGAACGCATTGCCAGGTATCCCATCGGAGATTGCATCAAAGCTTGTTAAAAATATAAATATAGCTCATATATAAAGCATGAGTTTTCAATATTTAATAAAATAAGTTTTGGAATAAATATTATAATAACCAAGAGTTTCTTGGGAGATCAGCAAGCGCATATGTTTTATGGCAATTCACAAAGTCAACATCATCTCTATAGCCATTGCAATGGTAAGTACCTTTTTTATAGTCAAATTTTGGTCTCCCGCCACCACAGTTAGGGCATTTTGGGATAGCACCTAACACTACTCCGTCAGCAATTCTTTCGGCCAGTTCATCTTTGGCTCCTGAGATTTTCTGCTCGTTTTTCCTTAATATTGATTTTAGTTCTGCATTGGTTTTCTCGCTATACTCAATGATCAATTGTTTATATCTATCATATTGATCTGGTGTATAGCCTAAAATCTGGGGTGAAGCTTTCGGTTTAGCTTTTTGCTTTTTTGACTCCTTTACCAACTGAGGAGGGGTTTGCCTTTTCTGAATTTTTTTGGCGGCTGCTTTATCTTTCTTTTTTTCTACTTTAATTTCTTTTTTCACCTGCTTGGCTTTTGATTTTTTCTTGTCTGCTGATACTTTTTCAGCTTTTGCTGACTTAGGAAGAGGCTTTTCTGTCTTAGATTTTTGAGCCTTTTTACGAGTACTTACCATTATTTTTATAGCAAATGGATGTGGTTTTAAATTTAAAAAATTGGATTAAGAAATTTGGGCTTTGGAAATAAAATTGCAGTCTGAAAATAGCATTCATATTCTATAATTATTAATTATCATTTCTATCTTATTTGTTTCTATTATACGAATATAGAATAAAAAGATTAAATTTTTTAATTTTTAGCATTAAAACTATGTTTAATGATACTCAAATACGAACACCATCACCGACGTTTATGCTATCCCACCCTAACCCTGCATCATCAAAGGCTTGGCATGGGTCCTCTTATTCATTTTCCAGCACAGCAGTAAATTTTAGAAGCTTTTCTTCTGAAAAAGATTATAGCATTTCCCTTCAGAGAAAAAATCTTGACATTCAGCTTGAATCTATAAAGAAGCGGCTTAAAAAGCAAAAAGAAGCTGTCCAAATAGTCCAAAATTCAATAAAAAGAAATGAAGAATGAAAAGCAATCATGATAGAAAACTTGCAAAAACACAACGAACAAAATCTTTTGGACGAAAAATCTGCAATAATAATCCAAAAGCATGCAAGGCGATTTTTAATAAAGAAGAAAATCGACCCTATAATAATGATCAAAAGACAAAATGAGGCTAATTATAATTTATCCGATATGGAAATTCATGCTGATATATGCTTATTTCATTTAGGCGAGAGAACTGAAAATTCTGCAATAAAAATACAAAGAGCCTACCGCAAGCATGTAATTAGAAAAAAATTAAGAGTTTTCCAGATATGTTTTGATCTTTATTGCCAAGATAAAAAAGAGCAATCTTTGCGATTTCTTCGGAAATCATTTAGAATTATAATAGCTAAATTCAGAGTGAAATTATTAATTTTCGAAAAATTCAAAACAGAAAGGCTTAAAGAAATAAGAGAAAATTTGGCAATTTTATCTATAAAATCATATTGGAAACAAAGAAAATTTACCTACAAAATAATGAAAGATAAAATTTCAAAATATAAACAAAAAAAAATTGCAATGCAGAACAAAGAAATGTATCAAAAATTTTTATTGAGCATGGCCAAAGAGAAAATAAGAGACCCAAATAGCCCTACAAGTCCAAGGAGAATCTTGGGGTCTGACAGATATGAGGATTATGATGAGGAGAGTAGCATAAACCAAGACGATTTACTAAATAAGGATTCTCAAGATGTTTTTAAGGAGGCAAGAAGAATTCAAGCATTACTTGAAAAAAAAATAAAAGAAAAAATAAAATTAGGAAAGCTTTCATATTCAGTGAAACCTCTAAAGGTTTCTGACGTAAAATCAAAAACAAAAGAAAACCAGCTGAGAAATATCTTTGAACGAACTTTTAATAAAAAAAGGAATAATTACAGAAGCGCTACTGCTTCTTCGAGTGCAAGAGGAAGATTTTTACCGAGAGAACATACACCAAAGATGAGAACTACATTGATAACTCCAGTTCCAAGAATAGGGCATAGACATACTGGTAGTGAAATTTTACCTCCAATACAAACTCCACCATTAATGTACACGACTTATATTTATCCTTAAGCATACACGTTTTACATTTTTTCCAAAACAAGCTCTGTGAACTCTTTTAAGTCAATTTCTCCATCCCCATTCTGGTCTGCTTCCTTTATAATGCTTTCTCAAACTGCGTCATTTGATCCTTTCCCTCCGCTTAGCATTCTCCTAAGCTCATCTGTAGAAATTGACCCACTTCCATCTTTATCAAAAATTTTAAAAGCCATCTCAAGGTTTCTCCTAGAAAATAGAATTTCATGATCCAGGGTAGCTTGGATAAATTCTGTGTAATCGATAAATCCGCTTCCATCTGTGTCGACATTTTTCATAATTCTATCAATGACAGTCTCATTGTTCGGTCCTCCTACTACTTCGTTATAAGTTTTAAGCAGCTCTTCTTTACTTACCCTACCGTCTCCATTTTGGTCAAGCATTCGGAATGATTTTTGGAGCTCTCGCTTTTCTTCTTGTGTTACTAAATGAGTTGTGATAAAGGTAAAAATTGCACTACGGAGCTTTACTGAAGCATTGAATGAGCTAAGCTGTGTAAAAATGTTAAGGATTTGGTCAGACGTAGGGAATTCTAAGACTTTATATGATTGAAGCCAGATGTGGGCGAGGGATTCTTGAGCTGTGATCCGCTTTGAGACGTCCCTTTCAAGCAATTTTCTCATTAAGTCTCTTGCACCTTCAGAAATTTTATGAAAATGAGGTCCTTCAGTTAAAATGATCCCATATTTTACATTGTGTAAAATTTCTGCTTCAGATTTTCCACTAAACGGTGGTTTCCCAGTTAATAGTATATACAATATAATTCCGCAGCTTCATTCATCGCATAGTTCGTTATATGAATTTATTAGTACCTCTGGAGCGACATAATATACTGAGCCAAAGCATCCTTTAATTTTATGCTTTTGGAAAATAACTGAGCTCCCAAAATCAGCTACTTTTATTGTGATTTCTCCATTGGCATCTTCAATTAAAATATTTTCAGGTTTTAAATCTCGGTGTATAATATTTTTCGAATGGCAATAGCTCACTGCTGATAGTAATTGATACATTATGTGTGCTGTTTCTTTTTCACTGAAGTGTCCTTTTTGTGAAATTTTACTGAATAATTCACCTCCAGGACAGAATTCCATGACAATATAAAAATGATTTTTATCTTCAAAAATTTGGAAAACCTTTAAAATATTTGGATGATCCAACGTCTTTAAAACTTGAATTTCTTGAAGCTTGTTTGTGGAAGTCAGCATTTCTTGACTTAATTGTTTTTTTATTATCATTTTAACAGCATAAGTATTACCAGTGACCTTTTCTATGCACTGGTAAACCTTGGAGAAGGCTCCTCGGCCCAGTTCCTTCGTGATTTCATATTCATTTGAAAACTGATCATGACTTTCAGTAACGAAAATTTCAGGGCGGATTTTAAGTTGTTGCATGTTTTCGAGGTATAAGCTGAATGTCTTTTTCTTCGTTGATATGCAGCCCATATAACTAGTAATATTGATTTAAAATATTAGCCATGGATTAGATATAGGTAAGCCAAAATGATGAGAAAGCATATTTAAGGAAGTTTTAAAGAAGCATATTAATGATTATTATAGGAATAATTGCAGGAAATAAAGAATAGATATATGATTGTAATAGAAAAAGACAAACGTAGAAATTTTGATATAACTACAGAATTTTTTTATGGCATTATTGTTGAATTATCCTGTATATGAAGAATCATGCATATAAAGAGAAATACTAACTGAATGCTTATCTTTCTAATTATGAATAATAAAACTCAGTATAATATATAAATCTTAGAAATCCATATATGATTTCTACATGATGTATCATTCTCTAGAAGAAATTCAAAGCTTTGCAATATTAAAAAATCAAGAACTTTAATGCATGCACTCGGTGTCAAAATAAAACCTTAATAGATATATTTTATAAAGGATAATTTCATTTGAATATGGAAGAGTCAGGATTCAAAGAAAGACTTCGCATTTATATCCAAACCTACGTTGACAGAATAACACCACATGTGAAAAAGAGATGACTGATAACTTCTATTCTCCTTATCTTTTTCTTTCAGAGAGTTATCAGCTTAAAAGGTATCTAATAGTCAGGATATTATGTTGTAGCTTACTGCTTATCAATTTATATACTTAACCTTTTCTTAAGGTTCCTGACCCCAATTATGTCTGACATGGAAGATGAAGAATCTGACAATCCTGTACTTCCTATGCGAGAATCAAATGAATACAAGCCTTTTCTCCGCAAATTAAATGAATTCAGCTTTTGGAAAAATACTTTTATAGGGACAGTCATTTCAGTATATTGCACTTTTATTGAATCTTTAGACATTGAAGTGTTTTGGCCAGTTTTAGTGATTTATTTTATCATTTTGTTTGTGGCAACTATGAGACGGCAAATTGCTCATATGTATAAACATGGGTATATTCCTTTTGATTTTGGGAAAACTACATATCAAAGCGGAAAATTGAGAGGGAGAGAAGATTAATTAATAAGAAAATTCATAATAAAGTATTAGAAATGGAAAAATGTAAGGGTAGCATTTCTTTTCAAGGCTTTTTTGATTGAATTTCTCGGCATAAAGCAAAGAGGTGACTATTAGCTTCAATTTTATTGCTAATTTTTGCGTATAGGATTATTGTCTTAAAAGGTATTTTTTAAGCAGGGTTTTATTTGGTTGCATGCTTATTAGCAATTTATTTGCTTGGCGTTTTTTTGAGTTTTATTACTCCAATTATGTCAAATTTAGAGCATCAAGAGCAAGATAATCCTGTTCTACCTATTGATGAAATAAATGAATTTAAACCTATTATAAGAAAATTAGAAGAATTCAGTTTATGGAGAAATTCTTTTATCTGTATAATTATTTCAAATGCTTGCACATTTATTCAATTTTTGGATATAAAAGTTCCTTGGCCGATTTTTATGATTTATTTTTTAGCTTTATGCATAGGAACTCTAAAGAAGCAAATTTCACACATACATAAGCACGGTTATAATCCCTTTAAATTTAGGAAATCTGCAATTACTTTAAAAGAAGAAGCTTCCATTTAAGCCAATATACTGCAAGCCTCTTTCGTTATTAAAATTATTATTTTAAATTATCTTCATCTCGTCATAAAAAGGTTTATCTATAACTTATAACTACACTTGAGGTTTCTCTATAGGAGAATCCATCATTACTTGACTAAAAGATTTGCTTTGCACTACACTAATTGAGCTGATATTAGACTTAGAATCTTCAAGCTCTTCTCTAAAAAGTTCAGTGAAATTGAACTCAGTGCCCTTTATTTTGTTTAGTCTTTCTTCCATATTTGGGTCCATAAGCGTTGGAGGCCGATTTTTAGATAAACAATATTTATCATCGATCCTACTTTTACTTACAGAAATACCGTCATGATGTAGTTTAGTTTCTAAATATGCAATTATGCTCTTGTCTTCTAGAACGAGAAGGGTTTCTTCAAATTCATATGTATAATCGACCCCTGCTTCTTCTATTAAATACCTTATGCATTCCTTAAAATTTTTATTTTTTCGCTTTTTTGATCATACTGCAGCTATCTGCAAGGCACTTTCTTTTCGTTTATTTACAATTTGGAAATTAGCTCCCATATATTCATATAGATATTTGATGAGTTCTAGGTTTCCAGTTTTACAGGAAATTAAAGCGCAGTTTTCTCCAGTGGTTTCATCTATAAAGTGCACGCTAAATTCATTATTAGGCTTTTCTCTAAAATACTCTCTAAAAAACTTTATGAGCTCCAACCTTCCTTTTTCGACTGCTCTCTGTATAGGTGTCATTGTGCTTATCGGCGCCGCCAATTTACTTCTCTCCTGTGTATGAGATTTTGTATTTCTTGACTTCGCGAATATTGAAAGCTCTTCACTATCTGGCTCATCATCTGAATTTTCAACTTGATCTTTATTAGCTAAATATAATGGCAAATAATATTCTAGTAAGTTTAAATGGCCAAGCTCACATAAAACTTCAATTGGGCGTTTTCCTAATTGCAGGAAATATTTCGTCATTACTGACAGCTTGGCGTGCCCTTCTTCGTATAAAGTTTTAAATGCAGAAGTTGCTCCCAAGTAAAGGGCATAGCCTAAAGGGTTCATATCGACTTGGTGGATTTTGATGAGAGGATCGTCAATCAGTATTGAAGGGTCTTTATAGTAAATATTAGTTTTTGAATATTGTTCGAGGATTTGACGGATTCTTTCTGCAGAGTTTTTTTCAATGGCTTCAATTAGTTTGTTTGAGATAAATTTTTCGATATTAATGTGTTTTTTGGTTACACAGCAAACTCCCATAGACTATTTATTACACTTATAAAAATCAGTAAAAATTATTTTAGATATTTTTAATTTTAGAAACGCAATGATGGAAAATTAATTTAATTTGTTTTTAATTAAATTTCGTTCCCAATAGTGATCCATCCTGCTCTAAGGTTATTTCTGCGTCCAAAAATCTCTAAATAACAGCCATTAGGCACTAGCTCTTCAATCATCTGATAGACTTCTTCAGGTTTCTGGCTTTGCCCTCTTCTTAAGCTGAAAATAATATCAGGAATTTCTTTGTCACTAATATCCAGATCTCCTTTTACTCCAACCAAACATGTTTCTTTCGCATGCTGCAGCCAGTAACCATGACTTTTCGCTATTTTGTTATTGCAGGTTTTCTTTACCCAAACCACTTCGTCAACATATTTATATCCCCAGCAGTCTAACAGCTGGAGTGACATTCTATATTTTGCATTAATTGTCCATATAAAAATTAATCCTTGATTCTGCAACTTTGGGATAGGAAGTTGCCTTATACTTGGATCAGGCAGAGATTCATATGAAATAGTCACCCCTCTTGTAGGATTTGCTCCTGATAGCTGCCAAGGTGGGTCCATCATAATAACATCAAATAATTTCCCTTTAACTTCTTGATGAATTTTTGCAAGCTGCAGAAAGTCATAATTTCTCACATCAGCGCATATAGGTATCGAATCTTCAGGTACACTAGTTTTCTCTATTTCCCTTTTATCGAATTCCTGCTTGAAAAAGTTCATTTCTTCCTGGTAAATGTATTTGTCTATTTGGTCTAAATCCTCTTGGGGTATCCCATTATTATAACTATCTGTATATGTCTATATATAAATCACTTCTGATTCTTGGCTGCTTGGAATATAAGTTTTGCTTTGCTTAGATTTTACAGTCCGCTTCTTCACCATTTCGCGCGAAAGTTATAAGCCATTTTAGATAATTTTTAATTATGTATGTGCGTGTTGCCAAAGGACAACAGTATTATCAAAACTAGAAGTAGCTAAGTGGATTCCATCAGGGGACAGTTCAACAGAAGTAGTTTTATCCGAATGCCCAGGCAAATTTTGTAGGCATCGTTCTTCATTAATAGTGTCCCATAGCATAACATCGCCTCGGTCAGTGCCGCATATAATGATTCTTCCACTTTTAGAGACTTCTAAGGCTTCTACTCCTCGGCCTACGTTATAAACTCCCACCTCTCTGAGGGCCCTTATGTCAAAAAGCCGTATAAATCCATCAGAAGAGCCTGATAAAAAGGTATTATTAGAATCATGCAAAAATTTGACACAGTTTACATCCCCTTGGTGAGGATAAGAATTTCCAGATGAATTTTGCTGACGTAAGTCTCAGAGTTTGACGGTTTTATCACAAGAGCCGGTTAGAACTAAATAAGGGTTAGCTTTGCAAGTGTCGATTGTCATGACATCTTCGGTGTGCTCTTCAAATTTGTGGACTGGTAAATCTGTTTTTGGGAGATCCCAGAGGCAAACTGTGGAATCACCTGAGCAAGTAACAAGATTTTTTGGAGTAATAAAACTTAATGATGATAAATAGCCTTGATGGGCTTGAAATGCCATTAAAGGCTTGTTTTTGCCTTCGATTTTTTTCTTACGGTTCATTTCGATTTGGAAAATATAGCACTTTCCAATAAAACTTCCAGTAGCAAGTAATTGGCTTGTAGATTTTTCAAACACACATGTCATAAGTGTAGGATTAGTGTCTTTAACAACTCATTCGCAGGATGGATTTCCTGTATATGAATTCCATATGATAACTCGGCCATCACCGCTTACAGATGCTAAGAATTTCTTAGCTAAATCGCCACCAGCTCAGGATAATGAATAAACTCTATCACCATGAGCTTCTAATTTCAAACTTTCAATAAATAAACATTTGATAGGCTGGAGTGCAGATTTATAGTTAGATATAGATATTTTTGGTTGCTTGTCTTCTAATTGAGCTTTTAATAAATCAACTGAGTGCTCAACAGCTTCTATTTTAGAAAGAAGATCGCTTGAATCCATTATAAATTTTTAAAACATGATGACAGTATAAATTTAAAATAAACTCAAGCAGCAAAACAGAATCTTGGATTTCTCCTCAAAATATAAAATTTTGATTAAGTTTATTGTTATCTCTATTTTGTTTTAATGAAAAATACTTGTCTTTATTTTAAGTTCAATGCAAAATTCTTTATTTCATCCTAACTGCTTGATTTTTAAGAGAAAATAGTTCTAAAAATTAAACTTGAGAGAATTAATGCTGAAAATTGATCAATAAAGTTTTTATTTATTAATTATATTAAAGCCACTCTTTCTTAATTTATCAATTCTGATTTTGCAAGTTCTTTTTTGCTCCTTGACTTTATGATCGAACTTTCTATGTTTAACCTTTAGTCTTTATATTCTTTTCTTTCTTTGAATCTATTATTTCAATTCGATATAAAATTATCCACTACAAAACATATTACATTTAAATTAATTCTAAAAACGCCAATTATTCTAATAAAAATGAATTTTCTATAATATTTAAAAAATTGTATTTCTACTAGAAATTGCCATCAATAAACTTTTAAACATAAAGTACTTTTAAATCTATCAGTAGAGCATTTTATTAATCAGAAATAAAACCCCTGCTTTATGGTGATATTGCTATGGGAAATTAATTGCATGTAGATCATATATATATACAAGATGGAATTAAAATCGTCTGAAATTCTTGCTGATTATTGCCGCTGCAATTATTTCAAGTAATGCTAAAGATGATGATGATGATGATTCAGATCACAAAAAAGATAATACTTCTGGTGCAATAGTAGGAGGTATTTTGGGATCAATAATTATTTTAATCATGCTATGCGTCATTTCGTGCTTAATTCGGAAATATAAAAAACCTGGACAGTGTAAGTTCTTAGATAAATATAATTGTGATTGTCTTTTCGAAACTAAGCCAAACACGCAAGAAAATCAAGTATCATATAGAGCACAGCTGATAAGTATCAGATCAGTATCAGACAGAGAAAATAGAGCTCAACCAGCAATTATACAAAGAATAAGCCCGCGGAATCAATCTATAATAGAGTCTCATGAATTAAGAGAAAGCTCTGCATTGAGAGGAAATTTGGAAAACCAAAGTTTGCCAATAACTGATAGAGCTTTAATTTGGGAGGGTCAAAAGTGTAAAGAATATTCGATTGCACAACAAAAAACATGTTCGATATGTTTAGAAGATTTTAAAATTGGAGAATATCTTACGAAAACAAAATGCGATCATTTATTTCATATTGCATGCTTAGATGAATGAAAAAATAAGTCTAAACAGTTAACATGCCCAGTTTGCCGTAAAAATATCTGCAGAAAACAATAAATTATTTTTTTATCTTTGGCAGTCTAATATCTAAAGCTAACTAATTCATAAATTGATAATTTAATAAAAGTTGTTATATTTTTAAGAATTAACCTTTTTTGTTAGCACTATTAAATATTAAAATTATTTTAAAAATTATTGATGAATCTTTCTTTGAATCTAATATTTAAATTAAATATAAAATTATCCGTTAAAAAATATGTTGCATTTAAATTAACTTTGAATATAATGCCAACTATTCCATAAAAATGATTTTCTATAATAATTAAAAATTGTAATTAATTCTCTTAGAGATTGTCACAAATTATTTTTTAATTATTAAATACTTTTCAATTATAAATATATAAGATGGAATTAAATCGTCCGAATTTCTTGCTAACCATTACTGCTATAATTATTTTTTAAGTAATGCTTAAGATAATGATTCAGATATCCAAAAAGACAATAGTAGTAACTCCAGCTAGTAGGAGTATTTGGCTCTTTTTTGAAAAACAAATAAATGATAAATTGAGTCTACAAAAGATTTTATAAATTATATAAATTAAGTATTATCATTATAGAAATTTAAAATTGCAAAACAATTAGTCTTTTATTGAGTTAATTTATGAGCCTATTTTGGGATCAATGATTATTATAATCATACTATGAGCCATTGCATGCATAATTCGAAAAATAGAATAGATTGAGATTGCCAGTTCTTAGAATTCTGCAAAGATAAAGATTAGCCGCAAGCGCAAGAAAATCAAAAATCAGGATTAGAGATAGAAATCAGAACCCAGCCAGCAAATCTTGCATCAGAGTTAGACATAGAAAATAGAGCTCAGCTCGCAAGTATAGAATGCTTAAATTGGCAGAATCAATCTTTAAGAGTGTCTCAAGAATTAAGAGTAAGCTCTGCTTGCTGGGAGTTCAATAAGACAATTTTTTCCATTATGTGAATGAGCTTTAATTGAAGAGAATCCAAAATGTAAAAATATTCAATAGCAAAAAATGACCCTCGATATATTTGGATAATTTTAACATTTGAGAATATCTTAAAAAAAAGAAATGCGATCATTTATTTCATATAAAATGCTTAGACGAATAAAAAAGACGGCTCAGCAGTTAAAATGCCCAGTTTACTAAAGATATCACGAGAAAACAATTTTTTATTTTTTGTAATTTAATATCTGAAGGTGACTTATTCATAAATATATAATTAATAAAGTTAATTATATTTTAGATAAAATTAAACTTTATACAGTACATAAAACTTATAAAAAATATTTTAAATATCTCTATTTAAAATGAAAGTCTTTAGTTGCAATAAATTTAATTTTTTCACTCTTTATCTTCACATTCTTTGATTTCTATACAATAATTATTATTGAATTTACTCAGTTCTTCAAGATCTTGCATCATTTATACATAAAATAGCTTCATAATCCTACAATTTAATTACAGTTTTCTATCAAATTATTTCCATTTTTGATTACCATGCATTTAATCTAATAAAATGAATTTTCTATAATAATTAAAAAATTGTATTTTATTACAGATTCATGCTAATAATTCTTTGCTCATCAAATTCTTTTTAATGAGCCATCAGGAAAAGAAATTAGCTTTTCTGCTTTAATGGAAATATTCTAATGAGCAATTAATTGCATGCAGACTATAAAAATACAAAGATGGAATTAAATTGCCCAAGTTTCTCCTTGATCATTTTCGCTGCAGTTGCTAATATCAATGCTCAACATGAGCGTCACGATGGCTTTGACGATAGTTCTGATTCAGATAGTAGTAATAGCAGTAAAAACATCTCTAGTGGAGCTATAATAGGCATTTTGGTAGGAGTGGGATTTGTAATCTTTTTACTCATCATTGTTCCATGAATAATTAAGAAATATAAAGCTGAAATGTCCTTAAGACAAAGATCTGCGCAGCAAGTTAATACAGTAAGGCAAAATTTGCCAGTAGCTGAAAAACGAAGTTTGTCAAGTTTAATTGGAGATCAAAGGGCAAATTGCAATGAATATTCGATTTCTGAGCAAAAAGCCTGTTCAATATGCTTAGCCGATTTTACAAAAGGAGAATACCTTATTAAGACCAAATGTGATCATTTATTTCATATTAAATGCTTAGATGATTGAGCAGAGCATACTCAAGAGTTAACATGCCCAGTTTGCCGTAAAGAAGTCTCCAGGCCAGTTAATTAATTTTTATCAATTCCAATTTAATATAGGATTGCCTAATTCGAGATTTGACTGTTAAATAGAATTTATTATCTTCTAGCTGGGAAAAATATATAAAATTTAGAGAATATATATATTCTAATAATCGGAATGTTAAAACCCTAATCATTAAAATATTATATTTACTGGCCAATTTTATTCAATTAAAAGAAAATCAAACTTGATATTCTATTGAATTAAAAGGAAACATTAATTTTAATTGTTTCTTTTAAAGAGGGAAATAATTAATTCCTACCATATTTATAGCAAAAAAATCCTAAGCTTTTTCAAAACCATATAATTATTCATCCTTATCCTTAATTAAACCATCCACTTCCAGCCATCAAGGCTAGGGGTTTTAAATTTTCTATTTAATGTTTTTTATAAGAAACAGCATTAAAATATTTAGTTCTGTAGTATTCTAGTGTTATTTATATCATAATTACTAATAAATTAAATATTGTGCTAAAGCCTAAGAAAGGAGGAGATAAATGAGCCAGCTATACCTGAAGAGCTGCAAAAAGCAAAAGAACTCCCATACAAGAGTTCTCTTTTTCTGCGTCATATTATAATTAGAAAATTATATTTTATTTTCAGATCCATGCTAATAATTTTTGCTCATCAAATTCTTTCCAATGAATAATCAGGTATCAGAAATTAGTTATCCTGCTTAAGGAGATATTCTAATGAGCAATTAATTGCATTTAGATTATAAAGATATAAATGGGGTTTAATCGCCCATGTTTCTCATTGATTATTATCACTGCGATTGCTCTTATTCATGCTCAAGATGGAGATGCTGGCTCTGACAACAGTAAAGATAACGATAACAGTGGTGGCCCAATAGCAGGAGGTATTATAGGAATACTATTTATGATAGCAGTAATAGGCATAGTTATATATACAGCTTGGAAGCGTAAGAAAGCTGGAAAAAAGCTGGAAAAAAGTGCTTAGTGAGTAATGAAAACAACTGCTTTGGTGAAGATGATGAAGAAGAGAGTCAAGTTATTCAAGGTAGAGAAGGTTCAATTCCACCACCAGATAGAGAATCCATAAACAGATGGAATAACTTTATATCTGAATCTCAAATATTGAGAGAAAGGTCTGGTCTGCAGCAGAATTCAGAGCGACAAAGTTTGCCAGCAGTCAAGAGAATTCCAGCAGTAGAAATTGTAAAGTGTACAGAAGATTTATTTGCTAAACAAAAAGCCTGTTCAATATGCTTAGGGGATTTTAATATTTGAGAATGTCTTACGAAAACTGAATGCGACCATTTATTCCATATTCAGTGCCTAGATGAATGAGCAAAGAAATCTCAACATTTAACATGCCCAGTTTGTCGTAAAGATATTGCTTTTGGCATTGCTAAAGATAATTAATTATAATTTTTTCGTTTGTAATTTAAAATTCAAAGTTAGATATTGTAGTTATGGAAAGGATGCTAGCATTTTTGATATTCAATTAACTGTTATTCTATATTCAAACCGTTACTAATATATTTTAAAAATTAATTTTATTATTTGCGGAATATTAACAAGCTCGAAATAATAGCGGATTAATAAAATAATCAATATAGATCTAAATTAAATTTATTTTATAGAAGCCATATTTAGTTTCTAGTCCTCTTACTATTTTACTTTATTTGTTCTAATAATTTATATTATAAACTATTAAATATGCTTTATATTTTATCATTTTTAATTCTGCTTAATTGAGAATTTACTGATGCACTTTTAAATTTTTGGATCTATTTTATTTATTATCAATCTTCTTAATCCTTCTACTAATTTTATCATCTTCATTTCTACTCAATCAAGTTAATAAAGTTCACAAAAATCTAAATGATAAATTTTTCAAGAAATATTAGAATCCCAAATAAATAATTCTCTAAAACGGATCAGTTTATAAATTAATAGTTAAAGTTATTTATGAAAATTTATCTATAATAATATTAAAGTTAAAAATTAAATTTTCTAATTTATTGACAAAATGGATTAAACAAGAGACTTGAAAATACTTTAGTTTTTTAGTTATTTTTTAAATTAGTGACTTAAATGGATAATATTTTATAAGGTATGCTAATATTAATTTATGGACCTTCTAACACTTTAAATCTGTTCTAATAAGAAGTCTAACCATTTAAAAAGATTCGTTTCCATAAAAATCAGTGAATTAATCATAATTATCATGCTTGAAGCTGTGAAAAATTATAAAAGCTATTTCACAAAAAAATTCGTTTGTGTAGCTATAGAAGAGATAATCGAAGTCTTCGAAGTTACTACCGAAATTTCTGATAAACTCTACTCTAAGCTGATATGCTGCTTTTGAGACCTTGGCGAAATCATTTTGAACCTCAAAAAACTTGAACGAGCCCGAGACTGAAAATCATGAAAATCCGCAGCTGAAGAACTCGATAGGCTTGAAGGCAAGAATCCTTGGAAAAAGCGTGAGCAGTGTCCTTTATATGATTATATATTATTACGCAGAAGACTTAAATTAATTCGAAACCTTCGTCAACGAAATGATATGAATGCTTTAGTCCATTATCTTCGCTCCGGTCTATTACGAGGTTTAGGCGGTAGTTTAAACCCAAGCTTGTACTCAAAATCATTAATTGACACAAAATACTTGATCATGGAGTATCAAGATGAGGTCTGTTCTGCTTTAAGACATATTTTAAATTCCCCTGACTATCCATTAAAATCCAAGCTGACCTTTTTTTCTGATTCTCGCTATTCTTTCGGAAAAACTGCTTTCCTAATGAGTGGAGGAGGAGGACTTGGGATTTATCATCTCGGGGTCGTCAAAGCACTATATGAGCAGGATTTATTGCCAAAAATAATTGCTGGGACGTCTGCTGGGTCTATGGTTGCTGCTTTTATAGGGACAACTAAGTGGGAAGAAATTCCAAAATGGTTTGAAAAAGGGACTATTAAATATGATGAGCAGTCAGGCTTAGAGGGTGGACCTTGGATAAAGAAGATTAAAAGACTTTTCACAGATGGGTATTTAATGGATATTAAATATTTAGAAAGATTCTTACGAAACACTTTAGGAGAAATCACGTTTGAGGAGGCATATGAGAAAACTGGAACTGTCTTGAACATCACTGTAAGTGAATCAAGTGACTATAGTGATTACCGTCTTCTTAACTACTTGACAGCCCCACACGTTCTTGTATGAAGCGCTGTTTTGGCTTCCTGTGCAATTCCATATATATTTGAATCGGTAGAGCTAGAATGTAAAAATCACATTGGCCAGACAGTTCCATATCATCCTTCAGGGCTAAAATTTATTGATGGATCAATCAAAGCCGACCTGCCGACACAAAAAATTGCTGAGCTTTTCAATGTTAATGCATTTATAGTGTCTCAAACAAATCCTTGGATTGTTCCTTTGCTGACACCTGAAGATGGAGGAGGAAGCTGAGGAGACACTTTTAATTATAAGCTATTCAGACTATTTAAGAGAATGCTACTGATGGAGTTTCAGCATAGAGTTCAGCAGCTGAATTTGCTTAATTTATGTCACACCTTAACATGATGGTTAGGAATTTTTACCCAGCAGTATCGCGGTCATGTAACGATCTGACCAATTCCTTCTATCAAAGATTATGTAAATATTTTATCAAATCCGACTGATGAAGATATCCAAAGATGCATTAGAAAAGGCCAAGTTAGGACTTTTCCTAAAATAAATATGCTGAAATCTATCATGGTGATAGAAAAAACATTTGATTCATGCTTCCAAGAAATCAGAGAGAGGATGCATTTAAAGCCAGTGAAAATCGTTGAGAATTTGGAAGGAGAAGAAGAGTTCGAAGAGATCATGCAAAATTAATTAGTTAATCTTGATTTTTATTATTTATTCAACTGGCTCTTCACTCGGGATATCAGGTTTGCCACTTGATGCTAGAGTTGAAAGCTCCTCAAGACAATTTTTTAGTGGTGAAGTTGTGTCTTTTAGAAATTCTTTCCAAGATCTTATTGATATATTGTATAATAGTTTTGCGTTATCGTTGATTTCTGTTAAGTTTCTCTCTTCTAAAGTGTATCCAGTTATGTTTGATCTATCAGAATTCTCTCTCATTTCAGATTCATTATTAGCATGGGCTGCTCTCATAATTATTACTGGCTATTTAACTTTTATTTAAGCCTTAAATAACAGCTTCTACTCTTTTGACTTCCGGCAAATAAAACATCATCATCTTTTCAATTCCTTCTTTTAATGTGTCATCTTGTGATGGACAATCTGCACAAGACCCCAACATTTTCAGCCTGAGAATTCCTGTTTCTTTATTAAATCCCATGTATCTTATATCTCCACCGTCCTCTTTTACATAAGGCCTGACTCTTCCTTCAATAATTTCTTTGATTACTTGTACAGTCTCACTATTATCATAAGGCTCGTATTCTTCTATTTCTTCTGCCTTTTTCTCTGTAGCTTCATCAGTTGTCATACTTCTTCTTGTAGCACTATTAAAATACAATCGCTTTGATGTGACCAGATTGCTTATCCATCTTCTTAACAAATAATTTCTCATATTAATTATCTATTAAATTAAGTCTACCACTTTTTCCCAGCTGCAGGCTTAGCTTTTCTTTGCTTTTTTACCCTTGTAGAGCTCGATGTCCCTGTTGCAGACTTTTTAACTTTGCTTTTTCCAGCCCAATGTTTTGGATCTTTTACGTTGCTTCTTGGCTTAGTATAAGCCACAAACACTCCGTTCATTCTTAAATATTTATGCTCAATATGTTCAGCTTTGCTTGGAATCGCAGCAATCCAGTCTTCCTTGAGCGTTTTATTTACATTTGGGAACCAAATTTTGTGGAAAACTTTATCTTTAGGTATCCAAGTGACCAATTTGTTGCTTTTCAAAGTATCCAGAACAAGCTTGACACCTTGGTATTCACCATGTGTAAGCATTTTGAGCTTGTGGGCTGCAAACTGTGCATGAGGGAGCATCAACTGTCTATAAAACTGCTTGAACTCGCTTGACCCTTGCTTGACTCCATACAAACATCCAGCAGCTTCTTCTAAATTTGTGGTGCAGGCGAATTCTATTGATCTTTGCTCATATTGCTTGCTGTTCATTTCTGTGATAATTTGGTTTCTATAGGCTTGAGCTTCTCTTATAACAGTCTGTGTATAAACTTTTTGAATAAATGCCAAGGCTTGGTCAGGGTTAAAAATGTCAATATAAGTGCCATTGGAAAATGCATCTTTTCTATCAGAATTCTTTTTGTCTCTTAATGACTGGAAAATCAATGCGAGTTTTTGCTCATTTGTCGTTAAACCAGCACTGTCAAGAGTTGTGTAGGGTGGAATGTTGAATAAGCCCATAGGCTTTAAAGTTCTGTATAACATGCCACCTTTGTTCATGTTTTGGTGGATTCTTTCGATAAATCCTTGAGCTTTTTGGCTCAGTTCTGTGATACGACCTGTGAACTCAAAGTCGATTTTTGATTCTTTTTTGGCAGGTGCTCCTCCTGTAGGGGTTTCTATATCCATTTTAGTGCTAGCTGTGGATTGAACACTATGAAATACTTGGGCATAATGAGACTCTACACCAAAGAGTTCTGCTTTGACTTGTGCGAGGTGGTCTTCCATTTTAATTCCGAGCATTTTCATAGCAAAATCATGCAGCGGAATATCTTTTTTCATTGAAATTCTCCTTCTAAATTCTTCTTCAAAGACATATGGGAAAATTTCTGATGCTTGTGGGAAATCTCCATTCACATATGCACAGAAAAGCTGAGCAAGAAATATAGAATTACTTGAAATATTTTCTGGCAGGCGTGATGCAGGGTTCGATAAGTAATTTGAATGCCACTCTTGCAGATGCTGTATCATTTGGTCACGGTTATCACGATAAATAGCTAAGCAAGTGTCTTTTATGAGCTCAAATTGGAATGTTTGGAACTCAGACTCTGCATCTTCAAAGACACGGACAAAAATAGAGAAAGGGAACAAGAAGATCTGAATTGGCATGTACCCTAGCACGTCAACTGTAATGTCCCAGGCAATCATCGGCTTGATACGAAGACGCGCTATTTGCCAATGGTCTTCGTTTATGTAGATAGGCATGACACCATTGATAATTTCATTTGGAAGGCCTTTTACAAGGTTACTAGCTGGCTTAGGCTCCATCCCATGCTGATAAGCTCTTTCTGCTTGAATGATTTGGCCAGCTTTAGTTTCAAATAATGCAGAGTCTACAAAGGAATCTGAGGTGATTACAGTGGTATTCATTTTTTTAATTTTTATTTCTAAAGCGTCACCTAGTAAGTTTTGAGGTCGTTCAAGCTCAAAAGTGGCGCAGAAACAGTCACCATCTATGATAGCTTCTAGCCAGTTTCTAGTTGACAGCACACACTCTCCGTATTTTTCTAATTGTCCTTTGTATTTTTTTTCTAATTCGTCTTTATTGAATCCTTGGACTATTTCACCAATAAGTTTTTCTGATTCATTAAGCATGTCAATATTTTTCCCGACTTCTCTGGCAATTTTTCTTTCTAGGTTTCTTTTGAGAATATTTTTATGTGCCAAGTTATTTAATGAGGCAAGCTGGATGTTGGAAAGATGAACCCCAGCACTTTCTCTTAATGTTGTGTAATAATTCTGCAATAATTCTCTTGTAGTTGAGAAGAATGGAATACATTGCTTTCTGTGGAAAGGCCTAAGCTTTTTGGCTTCATTTTCTAAATAGTCAATTCTTGTTTCCATTTCCTGAATCAAAGGTCTGATTTCTACAAGTTTTTGGGCAGCTTTATCACCTCCAACTTCTAAAATCTGTATGATTTTATTACTAACAAAATTAGTAACTAATAAAACCAAGTCTTTAAACTCTGAAATTTCTCCTCTGTGTGGGTCAAGATCATATAGCATGACATTTGAGCCTCTGTGTACCTCAATCTTGCATTCTTCTAAGTCATTTTCACTAATATAAATGAGTCCTTTCAAATTTCCTGACTCATCATCTTTTTCTATATCAATTTTATGTGTGGTATTCCCTCCATGAGAAATGAATCTTGCCCATGTAGTAGACTCAAAAGCTAAGTCATAAACGTTGTTGACTGCTACTGGAATTCTTCCGTTTGGAGGGACGTATTGGAAAGATCCTTTTCTAGTACCGCTTTGTGAAAGTTTAGTTAATAAATTTGCATCATGATCTCCTGAAAACCCTATAGTATGCATTGCAATGGAAATACCATAATCCTCCATATCCTGCTTAAACTTGTCCATAACTGGAATCAGCTGGGTCAGTCCTTTATTGTCTTGCCCATCTGAAAGTCAGACACAGAACACGTTTTTCATTGCCTTTTCAATAATTCTTGTATGAATTTGTTCTATTACTGGGCCAAACAGCGTCCCTCCGGATGCCTTGAGCTTTTCTGCTTTATCATGCATTATTTCATACCCTTCATCTTCTGAAGACATTATTTCCAGCTTATTGCTAAATAGATAAGCTGTGATAGGGATTTCTGCTTTTCGGAATTTTTGAATTAGACTTATAAGTGCTCCTTTTGCATCACGAATTGGGCCACCAGACATTGAGCCACTTTTATCGATGGCAAAAATTGCGTGAAGGCCTTCAGATTCGATTTCTTCTCCTTGCTTAGCTGGGAGAATAACTCGTAGAGCCATATACTCGCTAACTAGATGTATGAGTTCAGCCTCAATAACTTGGGATTCCATATTACCTAAAGATCAGTATATAGTCCTTATATAGAGATATCAACCAATAAAAACAATGAAAACCAAATAAATTCGGTTAATTTAATATCATAATATCTCATCTAAATTAAACAGGAAATGACAATATAATGGATTTAAAATTTAAGGAGCCTTGTGCAACTGATAGAGATTTTCATATGAATTCTGTAAGAACGAAGATATCAGTTTCTCCATCATCAACTTTACCATCAGCTAGGTATGAAACTAACAAAAAAATCTCCAAAAAGCTTAAAGGTCTTCATAAGAAAATTTCATTATTGCAAGATATTCAAGCTTATACCACTTATATTGATGATCTTTCCAGATGAATAGAGGACTATTTTTTTACAAGTTTTTCTTTGGAATTATCAACAATTCCACAAATCCCGAGAACTGAGACGATTTTTGATATGGAGAGCTCGATGAAAAATCTTGTAAATTCTTTGGCTAAGGTAAGAAAAGAAGCTTCAGATAGACTAGCAACTCAAGAAGAAAAATTCATGAAATCACGAGCTGAAATTGAAGAAAACCTGAAGCAACTCAAAACTGAAATGCAAAAGCTAACATGAAATGTCCAAGATGAAAGTAAAAAACAAATTATAGTAGAAGTGCCTGTTAAAAATGATTTTTCGCTTAATCTTTGTATTGAGGAATGCTCAAAGTTAAAGAAAGAACTAGAAAATTCACAAGAAATCAATGAAAATTGTAAAGGATCTATGCAGTTTTTATTGCAAGAGTTTCAAAAAGAAGGGTTTGTAAGGCAAAAACAAGGAAATTTGCTTGTGGATGTTTTGTCAGATTTGAAGAATTTCACATTAAATATTCTTAAGGAGAGAAGAGATTATATTTCACAAAATGCAAGTATGAAAATGACTGCAGAAAAAGAAAGATATGAAAGGACAAAATTTTTGACTGAATATGTTGACAGAGTTAGAGAAATTAATGAGGAAAATGATAAGTTAAAAAAAGAAATTGAAAATAAAGCAGAGGAATATAATTATATCAATGAAAAAATTAAAGAATTCGAGGCAAAAATGGATGAAGCAAGAAATCAAATAAAAAATATAACAGAACAAAATACACTTACAAATAAAAAATTAGAGAACGCAAGAGTTTATATTGCGATGGCTTGCAGAATTATTGTTTCTCTTATATCAAAATTCAAAAATTTGCAGAGTTTGATAAGTTCTTATAAAGAATATATTAAGGACATCCAAAAAGTTGCATATCAATTTGCAAAAGAGCCGAAAAAAGTTGCATTGCCTTATTCAAAAAAACAAAAATTATCAAAAATTAGACCAAAAATAATAGCTGTGGTTGTGATGATTAGGCTTTCTAATATATTAAAGCAAAAAAGAGTAAGAATCGGCAATTTTTCTATACAAGTTTTAGCATCAAAGCCCAACATTTCGGCTCTTTCACTTGAAAAAACTCCAGTATTCTCTATTTTTTCTGATGTTTTCGAATCAATTACGATTGCTCCTTATCCGAATTATTTTAGTTCCCAGCTATTTGATTTCAAAAAATTAAAAAAAAGACTATCTGAAGCCTCAAAAAATATAAAAAAATATCAAGATGAAAATAGTAATTACGAGAAAAAATCAGCTGCGAATGATATGAAATACTCAAAATTAAAGAAAAAACATAAAGATTTATTAAATAAATTCAACTTATTCAAGCAGGAGCTTGATAATATAAAGTCCAAAATCCCTTCTGAAAGTGGTTCAGATGAAAAACAACTAAAAATGAAAAATAAATATGAAAAATTAAAAATGCAATTAGAAGTTTTAAGAACTAAATATATCGAAAAAGAAGAAGAAAGAAAAAAAATGAAATTAAAACTAAAAGAATTAATAGCATCAAAAAAGAAACTTATTCAAAAAGTAAAGGATTTAGAAAGCAGACAAGAAGACTTAATGAAAATAATTAAAAAGAAAAAAGTTAAAAACAGAATCATAAATCTAAATGAAGAAATATCAAGCCTGAAAAAGGAATACGGAATTATAAATAAAGAAGACACTGAAAAAATAGTTAAAAAGACAGAATCATCGTTGGGCATGTCAAAAAGCTCTTCCAGCTTTGATCCAAATGAATTCTTTTATTTAGAATCATCAAGTATAGACTTAGAATAATAAATTGTTTTAAATAAACACTAGCTTTAAAATCCAGCACCAGCATCTAAAGACTTTTCAAGCTCCTTCAATTTCATTTGCTTAAGCCATACATCTTTATTCAAATCTTTCCCTTTCTTTATTTTTTCTTTATTTTTATCATCTTCTTCACACAAAATTTTTTCTACATTTTTGCTGATCATGTAATCCTCTTCTCTATCTCTTTCCTTGAACTGTTTTTTTTCTTCTAACTTTTCCATCATCTGTCTTGCAACATACTCTTTATTTTCTCTTTCCCTATCCATTTTCATTTTTATTTCATTCTCTATGTCTTCTTTGCTTTCTTCAGGCCCAAAATGTGTCTTTACTGGCGACATTTTCTCTACTTTTTCTTTCTGTTTTTTGTCAATTTTCTCAGATATTTGCTCTTCTAATTTTTCCCTATATTTTTCCAGATTTTTCCTGTGCTTCATTTCTGCGTCCTCTTGATACTTTTTATCAATAATTTCTTGCTCCAGCCTTTCTTTCATCAATTTTTCATTATTTTTTTCTTTTTCGATTAATTCTTGTTCATACCTCTCCAAAGCATTTTCCATAGCTAAATCTTTTTCATAATTTTTTAAAACCCTTGGAGAATATTCATCAGCAATCATAAATCTTGGAACATCAACTCTCACTTTTGGTGGCTGAGGAGATGAAAAGGCTGCAAATGTAGAATTTAAGGTATCTGTATGCTTTTTTAAATCCTCTCTAAGCGCTAAATTAAGTATTTTCTGTTGTGCTTCTATTTGATCTCCATGCGTAAACGGAAAATAATCATAAGCTTCTTCATGTTTTTCTTTCGTTATCTGCTTTTTTCTTGCCTTTTTCCTTTCAATTAAGCTGTCATTTTCTTCTAAAAACATTGATTTTTTTATATATTCGCTGTACTCTTTGTCTTCTCTATCCTTTTTCATCTGATCAACCACTGTCTTTATATACCCATCTTCCTCTCTTTGTTTAATATCTTTAGTTTCCTTTAATTTTTTAGCTTTTTCTTTGATTTGTTCTCTATGAATATCTAGTAGATCTTGAGGAGAAATTGCGAGATCGCAGGCTTGTCTCCTTGTATATTTTGTTCGAAAATCGAATAAAGGGTGAATTTTTCCTGTGTAAAATGCACATGGTAAAGGGACTGAATTTTGAGGTTTATAACTTAAGCCTCTATAATAATTATTTAAATTCTTTGAAGGGCCTTGATAAATAGGGTTAGGGTTTGAAGGATGCACTGATAGAGAGCCTAGTCTAATATTAGTGCAGCGGCTGCTCCTAGGTGTCAAAACTGAGCTTTCTCTGCTAGTTGAGCTCTCTATTAAGGAATTTGATTTATTTTTTCTTTCAACGATAGGTTTTCAGTCAAGCAACCCATCCCTCAGTGTCATAATCCCAATTTTAAAATTAAGCTTGATTGAATTGCCTTGCTTAATGAGTTCTAATATATGTGCCACTATTTCTTGTATGAACTTTTGGGCTTGATCTCTATTGAGATCACATACATAGGCAATCGCAGAATAACTAATATGTTGATCCAATCGTTTATCTTTTCTTTCATTAGAAAATAAGTCTAAGTTTTTGTATGTGAAGTTTCCTGCAGTGATAAATTTAGGTGAAGGAAGGTAGATAGCTCCTATTGACTCTGAAGAAATAAAGCGACCAAATTCACAGCTTACATTTAATCCTTTGCTTATGTTGCTTCTGATGAATTTTGTATAGCCACTCCACACTTTGTAAAGGATCTTATAGCTTTCTTTCCCTGAAATAATCTTTGGTAATTTTTCAACTGATTTAAAGACATCGACTTCAGATAACTGCATTTATAAATGGATCTACTAGCAAATTATCTAAAAATTACTATTTATGTGTATTAAAGTATAGGGAAATTCTTTGCTTCTTCATCAACCATCTTTTCTAAGTCGTCAACTGAAGCTGCTCTTATTCGATTAATTTGCTTATCCATCAACTCAACATAATCTGGCCCATAAATAAAGATAAAGAAAGGCCTTGTAAGAAAACGAAAGTCAAGAAATGATCCCCAATACCCTAGAGGGCTATTAATTGAAGTGTACTTATAAAATCCTTTCCAGTCCTGAACCCACCAATCCATATTTAGACGCATTCTTGAATATCTGGTCCTCTTCCAAGTATAATCATAAGTGTGAAATCCTGCCAGCATGATCAAAAACAGAATATAAATCAATTTCCTGCTTCGTTCATAAAGCACATGTGTAGGGATTTGTACTTCCCATTTCTTATATTTTTTAAGAGCTGTTGAAAAATAAAACATATAATAGTCATAATTTGGATCTTTTGGGTTTACGCTTCATAAAGGGTCATATAGCTGGATTTCGACTTTGGATTGTAAAACATATCGGTGCCACTCGCGCATTCTCATACGGTAATGGTCCATATAAGGAGGAAATCTTACAAAATCTTCGTATTCTCATCAGTTTTCGAGTGTGGTAAAGGTTACAGGAAGATGCTTTTGGATGTCTTCATCTTTTACTTTTGCTTGTTTATCATTAATAAGCCCTCTAAAACTTCCCATGTTGGGGTATTCTGGTGGCAGCTCTACTGGATTATAAGAAAGCTGCTGATAAACTTCTTCTGATGTAGGGATTAAGAATTTCTTTTCCTCATAAGGATTCAGGAAACTATTAAAATCATAGTTTATGAGATCTGACTCAGTTTTTTGGTGGTACCTAATAAGGCTGGTTGCTGTGTTAGAAATCATAGGAAGGTTTGTGTTGAGCGAAGGTTCTATGTAGTGGTCTAGTAGCTTTTCATAGAGCTTATATCGAGTCGTCATTTAAGAAGTTCTTAATTATCAATAAAAATAACAAGCTTTAATAACAAAAAATGGCTAATTTGAAAATATTAGAATACATTAAAAGGAGTTGCTGTGGGGATCATTGTCATTCCCTATTTCTTCCCATTTTCGGTTTAGCTCATTTCTTGGAGTATTCATGTCGCTGACTGAAGGAGGGTTTTCGAGCTCTTTATCGTCTTCTTTGAGATCTCTTGAAATTGAAGGGATTTCAAAAGAGTTGTCAATAGGCATTATCCTCTTGCTGTAGCCAGATTTTTCTTGTGTTCTTGTCATGTCTAAGTTATAATCGGGATTTTCTATATACGGCTCGTATAATTCTTCTAATTGAACTTCTTCTGAATTATTCTGCTGATGGCTTAAGTTGATCTCAGAAACTTTGTATTTGTTTACGTCTCGTCTTCTCATTAAGATATATTCATATGTAGTCATATTCTTGAACTTAAGCCAAATATGAAATAAAATCAGCTGCCCATTGCATACTCCTACAATTCCACAAAGAATTATGATTAGAACGACGACAGAAAAGTAAAAATACATTGACTGTTCAGTCAATTGCAATTTTTCTTCAATTCTTTTGGAGTTTTCGCTTGAAGTCACTGTTTGTTGGCAAACAATGGAACTTGCTGAGATAATTGTGACGACTAAAATTTGTACACATAAGATTAGATTGAAAAATACTCTATAATTTACGTCACCGATACAGTTGTTAACTCAAGTACAGTGATGGTCAAAATTATTTACACACCTTTGACAACGCCGGCAGTGCTTACTGTTCCCACTTACATATTTATCGCAGATTTTGCAAATTTTAGGGTATTTTTTGTTATTTTTGGCTGATTCAGGCTTTGACTGGCTTGTAGCGTCGATTTCTTTTAATGCAGGATCGCTTGGGTCTAAATATGTACATATAAACCCAAATATTAAAACAGAGGCAAGGGACATTGCAAATAAACAGCAAAAAATCACGCTGTTAGTATCTGCAAAGGATGGGAGGACTAAAATGCTGAATAATATGGAAATAATTGCAAGCACAATTCACGCTATGATTTGGTGTTTATGATATGGTTTGCAAAATCCATTTCTTTTCATAATATTTAAATAAAAAATTACAATATTTTCAAGTAGGCTCACTTTTTAGCACTAGGCAGCCTGCAATCATTAAAATATCTCTAACTTGGTGTTTTTCATTCATGTAATTATTATTTGATAATAAAAAGTCTGGGATAAAACACCAAACCTGAATTGCTTTATTTATATTCAAATTTGAAATAAAAGATACTCAATTTATAATTCCATGATTCTTCTACACTTTATCATATTACAAAACTTGCAAAAAATGCAATGGATTCAAAATTTCCTTCTCTGTCTGATCACTCCTTTTCTTGAAACGCCACTTTATTTCGCAACTCTTTCTTATTTTAATATTTTTTCCTAATAAATTCCAAATAATCCTTCAAGTCCATTTAAAGTTATTTGATTACCTCAAAGTTTCACATTTTCTTAAGCCTTTATAATAAAAATGCGTCTATTTGGCAAGAAAAAGAAAAAGCAAATGAGCCAAGAAGAAGTCCTCAAAACAATGGAAGGACTCCGTAAAACCCTCGAAGATATTGATAAGCGAGGAAATCTACTTCAAAACAAAGCTCAGAACGAGCTCCAGCAAGCTCTTCAAAGGAAAAAACTTGGTGATCGAAGCGGAGCCTTAATTTGTCTCAAGCGCAAAAAAATGTACGAAAGTGAGGTAGCCAAACTTGAAGGATCCCGTATGAACTTGGAACAGCAACTGTTCGCCATTGAAGGAGCAAGCATGAACAAAAACATTTTTGACTCACTGAAAACGGGTAACCAAGTCTTAAAAGACGTCCATGGGGAAATAAAAATTGAAGACGTCGACAAGCTAAAAGATGATATGGAAGAACAGCAGGATTTACTGCAGGAGATTAATGAAGCTATATCTCAGCCAGTTGGATTTATGTCGACAATTGATGAAGATGAGCTTATGGACGAACTTGACCAGTTAGAAGCCAAAGAATACGAAAAAGACATGCTTGAGGCACAAGCTGGGCCAAATCTGCAGACCAGAAATAACGTCATTCAAAGAGAGCCTGTGCCTGCTCAGCAGGTAAGTGCAGCGAACGATTTAGACGAGCTTTATAACCAAATGCAGATGAGCTAAATAAACTTTCATGGTAAAATTGTTATGTATATTTCATAGAAATTACACCTAGTGCCGTTTTCATTTTCTGTTTTGTAGGTTTTAGTGACTTTAAAAGGCTATTGACGCCGTTTTCAATTGAAGAAATCCTTGACTTTAAGTGATTAAAAGAATCACTATTCGCCTGAACCGTGTCTTCAAACATCCCAAGACGATCACGAACTACTACAGTAGAAACTCGTCGCGATTTTCTGTGGTTAAAGTGCTCTTTGTTTTCAAGATGTCGAGGTATTCCTTCTGTTCTGCCGAGGCTGATAAGTGCAGATATTTCTTCTTTTGCTTTTGAGTTCCTCAGTCATCGTTCTTTGGCGATTTTTGTTACCTTTTTCTGCTGGTCAGGAAAGTCTTTTAAAATTTTAAGAAAATCATGCCTAGAAATGACCAAAAATTCTGATAGCCCAGCAGCCTGGGCATTATTGTCTCTCATAGACCGTTTCGTGAGGATTTCGATTTCTCCAACATATGAGCCTTTAAGAAATGATTTATAGCAAATTCCATTTTCTTCTAATACAAGATTTACTCTACCTTTTATAATAAAGAAAACTTCGTCTGGAAAAGTGCCTTCTGTATATAAAAAGTCCATATCTTTTTGCTGCAAAGGTTTTAGTAGCGGCATCATTGAGATAATAAAAGAAGGATCTTGGTCTCTAAAGAAAATTAGGTCTTTGACAATCCCATTGTACATGGTAGCACTGACTTCATATCGTAGGGATTTTGGGAGCTCTTTAAAAAGGGAGTGCTTATCACTTCACACAGTCCCTACTTTATTTGTGTTGTATTTAACGATTTCTCTTATTTTAGATTTGTTTTCTGCTGAAATCCCAGTTTCATTTGCAAATTCATGGATTGCTGCTAACTTCGCTGCTAAAATTGATTCCTTTGTATCGATTTCTGATAAAAATGAAGACAGCGCACCTATAGTAAAAGAATAGAACCCTATCCCTATCAGCATCCAAACCATAGCTAACAACTGTTCTAATTCTGTTTTAGCTGCAATGTCTCCATATCCTACTGTAGTTACTGTTGTCATAGCCCAATAGATACTAGCTATATATTTTTCTGCTACAGTCTTATCAATATATCCGCATCTAGTCACCCACGTATCAGGATCAAAATCATTTATTTTCGCCACAAAAAACCATAAGCAGCCCATTATGTGTACACATAGACAGACTGAGACCAAAAATGTTAAAAGCTTATAAAATCGAGAATTTAACTGCATCATATCTTGGATTTTGTCAGCAAAATCATGTTTTTTGTAGTGTTTTAAAGCTTTGGCAATTCTTATGACTCGTAAAAGCTTGTAAAGTCGGGGAATTCTTAATAACTTAGTGAGACTGTTAGAGCGAGTTGTGTTTCCACCTCCACCCATTCAATAATCAATTAATGTATAAGGAACACTAGAAATAGCATCAATAATAAACCAAGTTTTTAAGTAATGTCATATTATATATTTTATATCTGCATGTAGAGTTCCTTCATAGCTATGAACTCCACTTATAAAGCTAAAACACATATCAATTATAAATAATAAATCAATCACAATTTCTAGAGTAGTTCATACATCGAAAAATTTTAATTCTGAAAATGCAAGTCTAAAAGGCATAACTATAGCCGTATAAAGCAAAAATATAGTTAAAATCGTGTCTCATGACTTTTTAAATTTTCCATCAGGATCTATTATATACCACGGAATAAATTTTTCGTCGCGATCTCATTTTTTCACCCTAAAATCCTCTTCTTTATCAACTTTTTTCTGAAGAATTGAATCAAGGTTCTGTTTGAATTTTTTGTCTTGATCGAAAACTTCGTTTGAGGTGCCAAAAAGCATAAGTTCTCTTTTGAATTTTTCTAGAATTCGCTGTATTCTTATGATGAAAAATGCTCTTTGTCACAGCTTCTTCGCATGTGAAGAGTTTCATGGGGTAAAACAGGAATTTGTCTGAGTAAAGCTGGGATTTTTAAACCAGCTTTGGTTCATAGGAGATCTGTTTTTCATTGAAATTTCGCCTGAATATTGTGCGTCTGCGTCATAGTTTTCGGTAGGAACTGTAGGACATTCAGTTAATAAAGGAATTATTTTTACTCTTGACATATTTATTAAAAAATTTATCTCTTTGCCCTGAGTTTCTCTATTTCTTGGAAGTATAAGGCTTCATCAATTACGCAAAGTCCGGTGTGGTCCACTCGATCTGCAGGATCTCCATATCTTTTCACATTGGTAACGATTTTTTCTTCAGTCAGCTGTCTTCTGGTCAGCAAATTTTGTGGCTCGAATCTTCTTCGCTCATATATTAAAGGTAATTTTTGAGAGATGACTTCTTTATACCCTTCTTGGATCGCTATTGACAATGGTGATGGCGGTCTTTTCTGGATTCTTGGCCTGGATAGCGATCTTATATTATTTTTTTTGGTTTTTCTCTTATTTGTGGGTTTCTTCTTAAATGACCTTTTTTCTGATTTATCACGCATTTTTGGATTAAAACTTTTAGCAGTATTGTGATAAGAATTAAGGACTTTATTTCAATATTCTGGGGTGACTGCATGCTCTTCTTGGAAATAATTAGACTCTCTTCTGGATAACTCATTGTCTATATTTAATTCAAAATCATCTGATGACCCCTCTTCGCTTCCACTTTCTGTTTTCTTTATTATTTCATTGTTTGAGTCTTTAAAATAATCCTCTGGAAGAATTTCTTCCTCTTCATCCTCGGTAAATAGATTGTAGTTACAAAGATTTACTTTAGAAATTACTGATCCAGTTGCTGCTAATAAAGTTTTTTGATCAAGAAATAGTAAAGATTTTACACGTTGTGGAAAAGTTATTTCTTGAATTAATTGGTTGCTGAAATTTCATAAACGAATTTTTTGATTATTGGCTGCTGTTAAAAAAAATTGAAAATCTTCATTGAGATCAATTGACAAGACTGCAGAGTCTGCATCTGGGACTTTATTTGTCAGCCTATAAAGATTTTTATTTTCTATTCGAAGCAGCTCAGATTGCCCTGATTCAAAGCCTAAAAATATTTTTGATGGTGATAAAGCCTTAAATGTGCTCAAGTTTCTTCGTATATCGATTTTCCTTGCTTTTTGTAACTGACTTTCATTGAAAAATGAAATTAATAAAATATTACCGGCACATAAAGTAATTAAATACCCAGGAAGTTCTTCTATCATTAATATAACTTCTCTATGGAGAATATATCTTCCATATATAGAATCCAGATTTTCAATCTGCATAAATAGCAAAGCTCCTTTCCCAACTGACATTGCTGCAAACTTATGAGGATTTTTAGCTTTATGGGATTCAAAAAAATCGAGATCGTCTTTTAATTTTTTTTTAATTGAGAGCTCACAGTCATAGTGTGGAGGTTTCACGTTCAAAGTTTTAAAAGCTTTAACTGGAGCTAGGACAGCTCGATTTTCAGAATCTTTTATATCTCCAGTGTAAATAATTTTTTCTAGCAGCCCTGTTTCTCCTTCATATCGAAAAATGCACATTGAGCCTGAAAAAAGCAATAAAAGGACCCTATCAATTTCTTTTATATAAAACATCTCTTTTACATCATTAGCTGTTGGCGGAGGATAAATCGTGGTTACTAGCTTTCCAGTCAAATCATATAAAATCACACTATTGTCTTCACTTAAAACTCCTATAAGTTTGTTTATTCACTTAATTTCTTTTACTGCACTTTTTGATATCGCAAAAAAATCTCCTACAAGATTTATCCTGGAAATGCTTAATTTATTTCCAGTGTAAGTTGCTAAAGTGTTTGAGTCAATAAAAGTTATAAAATTAATAGGACTTACAGGGCTTGGATGAGTTTTAAAAGTGTAAATTAAATGAAAATGCTCAATACTCCATATCTTCATAGTGCAGTCTATAGATGCACTTAAAAATAAATTAGGATTTGAATGAGCAGCTAAGGCTAAAATTGACCGATTATGCCCGTCAAAGGTATGGATTGGCTTTGATCTTGACCCTAATTTATACACGAAAATTTGGCCTTCGCTTGTGGCACATACGCAGTATCCTTGTGGCGGGCAATATAAAGTGTCTGTAATCAATGTTCCAGGGCATAAATCATCAGCTTGATTTTGTAGGTCATAAGTTCCTAAACTGAGTACAGCAATTGAGCTTTCACTTCAGACAGAAAGCCTATCATATTTTTTATCAATTCTCATTCCTTTCATCCAATTCATCTGTAAGTCAATGCTTTTGATTAACTCTATCTCAAAATTTACAAATCCACCACCAGGGTCTAATAAGAGCCCTTTTTCTATATCATATTTGCTCTCACATATAAGCTTCATAACTGTTATATTAGAAATTCCGCACAAAATTAGATGATTTAAGGAATGAATATATGTGACATGCTGAATTCTTCCTGGGCCCAGAGTTTCCATTCTTCATATTTCAAATAAATCAGATAGCAAAAATAGCCTGAAATCTGTGCTGATTACAACAAAAACGTGATAAGGCTCAATATAAGTAAAACAACAGCATGCGTGGACTCGTAAAATATCAAAGAAAGTGCAACTATTTTTTAGGGTTCCAGAACTGTCGAATAAATAGAGAGATTTTTCATCAAAAGAAGCATAAAGGTTATAGTTACGAATTCATTCAATTCTTCGAGGAGTAAATTGATGCTTAGTAAAAGAAGTTTCGGGAATAAGCCCAAAGACTTGCTCTGGAGATTTTGGGGGTCTTCTTGGCTGTGATTTGTATGAGTTGATACAGTCATGTCGAGTTAAAGACTTTTTCTCTGGCCTGCTCATTTTTAACTTAAATTATTGCATTTAATGATATGAATAATACGAATTTGCGTTCTCGGCAAAAAATCTGCTTTGTGGTTATAAATATATTCATTGATTTGATTTTTATTTGTTGTCAATATTTAAAATGATTATTAGTTGAAATTTCATTAATGATGGCATTTTAGTAACATTTAAATTAATGGAATAATTATGAATGCTCCTGCTCGATAATTTTTGATTATAATTTATTCAGATTTTTCCTATATATTTTCTATTCTACTAATTAAGCTGAAATATATTTTATGTAACAGATTTCTGAAAACTTCTTAATCTGAGATGCCATTTCCTAACTCACTACTTATGATAAAAATTATAAAAACTTTCAATATTTATTACTTCATAAATATAATTTTATAGCCACTTCTACTATAAAAGAATCAATAATTACATAATTATTGCACACAACCCTAATTAGTGACGTGATTATATTAATAACTACAACCATTTTTATATTTTTGTATTTTTATTTGTAAATATCCACATTCTAAGCTTTTTAAAGCTTTTTGGAAATTCTAAGAATTATAAATACTTCAAGAGTAATGAGCATTTTTATTTTCTAAATTATTTTTAAATTAATGTCAAAATAAACGAATAATATAATAAAATTAATCTGAGTTGAGAATAATGTTTAGTTATTTATAATCATGGACAATATTCAGAACTTATGGTGGCAAGAAGAAGTTCAAATTAACTACAAAAATATTACAAGCTTCAATAAGAGACTCCTGCAAATAATTATTTTCATGAGAATTTTATCAATAATTATTTATCCCTCCTGATCTTCACTACTAAGATTTTTCACATATATTTCTATTCATTTATTAGTTTATTTTTTTGTTAAATCAAGTGAAAATCGATCAACTTTCCACAAGGCTGTAACCACAGTAATCCTTACAGAGTATTGGAATTTGCTATGATTATTTGTGTGGTTGCCTTACTTCCCAGATCATTCTGAACTTGGAGAAATGTTTGCTTTCGTATCAATGAGTCTTTTTTTAAATGCAGTTCTCACAAACAAATGAATTTTTAATCTGATGATGCTAAAGCATATGTACATTTGGCATATTCATCCATATCTATGAGATACACATTCACAGATTAATTTTGCGCATTTAATATATGCAATTCTAATTGTCATATATTTTTGCAATAAAGGTTTTTTTAATAGACAAAGAATTTCTCTAGAAAGATTTTTATACCAAAAAGAATTGGAAAAATCAAAAAATAAATTAGAAACTATAGCACAGTCAATCACAAATGGGATTATCATTTTGACAAATAATGAAATAGTTTTCAATAATTCGAGTATATTAGATCTTCTCAGTTGTGATCTGCCTTCTTTATTTTTAGTATTAGAAAAACTGGAATATTGTCCAGAGAAAAAACTGGCAAGATATTCAAGCTCAAACTTCTTAATAGATGATGTTATGCAGACAATGGAAAATATAAGCACTGAAGAAATATGTTTAGGAATAACTAAACTAAATGATATCAATTTAGAATGAAGAGCAAAAAAGATATTATGAGAAGAAGTCCCTTCATTATTTTTAACAGCAAGTAATGCAAATCAGATTATTGAACTTGAAAAAAATATAGCGAACGATAAAATGAAAACAATTTTACTAAGATCAGTTTCTCATGAGCTAAAAACTCCTTTAAATGCCATATTGCATTTTACTAATGAAATCCTAGAAAAGCATAGAAGCAAGCTTAATAGCGAAGATCTTCATCAACTTTCTATGGTTGTTACTTCTTCAAAATTAATGCTATCACTTATAAACGACTTATTGGATTATTCAAAAATACTGGCAGGTGTCTTTTCTATAAGAAAAGCATACACCAATTTTAGAAAAATAATATACAACACCTGTGAGCTTATCGAAATTCAAGCAAAGCGCAAAGGTTTATCTTATTCCTGCCATATTGACCCAAATGTACCAGAAGAAATTTACACAGATCCCTTAAGATATGGCCAGGTCCTCCTAAACTTATTAAGTAATGCTTTGAAATTTACCATGAAAGGCGGTATAGAAGTCTGCTTTTATATAGACTGTCGCAATAAATTAAAATGCCAAGTAAAAGACACAGGAATTGGAATATCTGAAAAAGCCATGCAAAAAATGTTTACTGCATTTAATTCTCCTAATAACCCGACTTTAAATCCTAATGGATCTGGCCTTGGGCTTTCTATATCCAATTATTTAGTAAAAGAATTAGGAGGAGACTCAATCAAGGTAAAATCATCTGTTAGTAAAGGCTCTTTATTTTGGTTCTCAATTGATATTTTGCAAGAAAAAATTCTAATAGAAGACTGTGAAAGCGAGCCAGATGAAATTGATGACTCTCTTTGTTCAGTGATGTCTCGATATAGTAGCTTTGATAGTGGATGCTATTACGACTTATTAATTGTCGATGACAATGAATTTAATTTGGAAGTCTTAGGATCTGTCCTTACAAAATATAATGTCAAATTTGCTGAAGCTTCTGGAGGTAGAGAGGCCATTGAAAAAATCAAGCTTCAAGACAAGTCACATCAATTCAAAGCAGTCATAATGGACTGCAACATGCCAGAATTAGATGGGTGGGAGACTACAAAAGAGTTATGTTTAATGTATAAACAAGGTAAATTAAGAAAAATACCTTATGTGATAGGGTATTCTGCTTATAGTTCTGATGAAGATAGACAGCTTTCATTGACTTCTGGGATGGTGGATTATTTAATGAAGCCATGCCCTCCAGACGAAATCATTGCAACAGTTAATAAATATTTATAAATTTAAATAATAATTAAGTGGCCTGTCATTTCTTATAAAAATTGCTGATTTTACAGATATAAACTGTTATTGCAAAATAATGCATTTATTTCAATTATATTTACTTTATCAAATTCTTTGAATGATTTCTTATTCTTAGAAATGAGAAGACGGGATATTTCTTCTATATGGGTCATTCCCGTAGCTCCAATCTTGTAATTGTCCCCATACTCCCTTATAAGACCTCTGGACTCCTCCATAATGCCAATGTCCTGGCTCTTGAGTTCCAGGCCAGACTGTTGGGTCATTATAAAGTCTTTTAAGCGCTAGCATTTCTTCTTTATCCTCAAAAAGAGCGTCAATCAGCCATTCTTTCCTTTGCTGTCCCGCTAAAAATCTTCTATCTTCTATTGCTTGTAAGAAAGGTATTGATTTTCTTTTATATTCATATAAAATTATTCTTCCTCTATCTCTTTCAGCTCTGGCTTTCTTAAATGATAGCATCCCATAAAAGAAGCATGTACAAAGGCAGGCAAGGGAAAGTTTGCTGACAGTTCCAGGGATTCTTCGACGAGCTGTCCAGAAAAGCTGATGTCTACGCTCATTGTAAGCAGGGCCACGTGCTTTTCAGTATGGGTTATGATCTTTGTATTGGTGGAAGATGTTGTCTTCTCCTGGCATTTTTTATAAGAATGAAAATTGTTTATGATGAAGATAAAGTATAATACAAAAATAAATGAAAATGATAATAGGATGATTGAATTCAGTATAATGAGATAAATAATAATAAATTTATTGCTAAATTTTAAAAAAGAGGAATAAAAATTCAGTTATTTTGAATGAAAGCTTTTTATTTCATTTTAAGCAGACTGCAAAATAAATTATTCATCCCTTGCTATAATAATGGAAAATTTAAAATCAGCATCTGCAGCTGGTCTTGGCAGTTCTATTGAATGGTTTCCTCCAAGAGAGCCAGGCTATCGTTTTGCTGCACATCTAGATCCATATGGGCCAGCTGCCTTTGTTCAAGACCCACCTTCTCCTCCTAGAGAAATAAAGCCTCGCGTCTCGTATGGAGGTGGCTTTCAAATGCCAAGAAAAGAAGGTTCAAGTCCTGGGCATCCTCAACAGTCTCCAAAGGCCAATTCCCAAAGTAACTTATAATCAGTTTCTGCAAGATATTCTTCGCAAATTGAAAATCAGCCTTCAATTAGTAATTTCGAACAAGAACTAATGAAATTGAAAATGGAATCGCAATATTTAAGCAACCAATGGTCTAATAAACCAATTGATCCAAGTATTTTGCATGTTGATCCGATTACTCATTCCCACAAATCATATTATAATGCTGCTGATGCTACTAATTTATCATTAGAGGAATTAGAACTGATGAAAGAAAGCCAAACTAAAAAATTAATTGATTTAGAAACTGAATATTACCGAACCAAGCAAACCTCTTCATTTCAGCATCCTAGCCAATCATCAGGCATCAATTTTTCATATTCAAGATCAAGCCCAAAAGCTTCTTATGATTATTTTACGTCTAAAGGAAAACCGACATCTCAAAGCGTTAGACTTTCGCCTACAAGGCAGCAATATGAAGCAAAATATGAAAGATATTTGCAAGAGAAAGCTATGAATAAGAAAAAAAACGATATTAAAGGGAAACCAAAAATATATAGCAAAGAGATGCAAAAAGGGCAAGCTAGTGACAGGGAATTTGAGATGGTGACTTTCTTAAGATGGATGTTTAAAAAGCTTGATAAAGATGGCTCAGGAACTGTGGATACTGTAGAGCTTATGCAAGAGTTCCATGCTAACCCAGAAATTGCTGAAATGTTTGGGTTGAGAGAGCAAGCGGAGCATCCACAGTACATGGAAAGGTTTAAAGATGTTTTTGATTCGATAGGGCTTGGAAATAAGCATGAATTCACACTTGATGATTTTTTGGAATTTTTCAGAAAGAGACAAGAAAAGCCAACAGTAAAAAAAGCGCCAATAAAAAGACCAAAATCACCAAAGAAAAACATAGAAACTGTTGAACCTCCTGCAGATCCTGTGTGCTTATTAACTAACAAACAAATGAAAATTCTTGAAGAAGTGTTTTTTAATAGAGACGAGTACGAAGACCAAGTCTTAAAACGATACGACTTTATTGATGCTTTAAAACAAGATGAAAGAGTCATAAAAATTCTTCATGTGGATGCTATAAAGCTCGGCCCTTTCCAAACCTTAAACTTAGAAACCATGCTGAATTTTATAGAAAGTGATGGAGATGGGCCTGAAGAGTTTATAACTTGGAACCAATTTTTAGAATATTTTTTTACTAAACCTCAAATGACGACTTCAGATTCTGGAATTACTGACCCTAGGCTAGATGATATTGACATTCCTCCGAGATATGTTTCTATGATAAAAGAATTTTTCGACCAATTGCCAACAAAAGGAAGAAATAAAGTGTCTACTTTTGATTTTATTAGTGGAGCGAGAAAAGATTATAAAATCAAAGGATTTTTGTCCATGACTGCCAGAGAGCCTGATGGATTATCAATGATTCCACCTGAGTCAGTTAATGATGTATTAACAAGAATGGAAAGAGATGCAGGAGCTTTGGTATCTTGGACTGATATTTTAGGATATTTCAGCAAGCGCGGGATACCTAAAATAATCATTGATGAGGATAATCTTAACAAACCGGTGGAAAAAGAGAAATTCGCCAAACTTACAATCCCTAAAACCAAAGTTCAAGAAATTTCTGCTCAAACTGACGAAATTCCAGAAAACAAGTCAAAAACTGATATAAAAAGAAAATATACCAGAAGTTTATCTCCTGAACCTAAAGAATTTAATAGAACTTTTAATGATATTGACGATTTCAGAGAGAGCAGGATTTATCAAAAAGATTACCCAGTCCGTAGTAGCTCAGTTGGAAAATTTGGTGTCACAGTTCCAGAGCCATTTGGTTTCGAAACTAGAGAATTAACGAAAGAAAAATCGATACGCCAAAGAAGATTTGAAGAATATATAAATGAAATTCGCCTAGAGGAAGAAAGACATTTAAATATGAAATATAAAGCAAATCCAATACCTTCAGACGTCATAATACCTAAATATGATAGTATTCTTGCTGCACAGGAAGCTAGAAGAATTGAGGTAAAGAGGACTTCTATGCAAATGACCAAAGCAAATGAAAAACCTTTTAGCTTTTATTTAAGAGATAAAGAAAAGAAAAAAGTAGAGCCAGCTGAGATGAGAAAAGAAACATTTAAAGCGAATCCTGTTCCTTGGCATTGCAAAGTATCGATTTATGATCAAATGAGAAATCAAGATAAGGCAGCCAGAGAAGAAAGAATTGCTAGAGCGGCCCAAGAGTCTCTTAGAAAATCCTCTCTACCACCTAGGATGGAAATGCATGAAAAAGCTAAATCACAACAAATTATCACCCCGAAATCTGAAAACTTTGAGTCTTTCAAAGCTAAAGACCCTCCAAATTTCACAAAACTCCAAGCAAAATTTCAAAAAACATTAGATATGAATAAAAATGCAAAATTGCCTACACAAGTGATGCCTTTTAATTTCGATAAACGAGAAGGCTTAACAGCTGCACAAGAAGACCAAATGAAAAGAGAAAAGCTTAAAACAATTCACCCAGAGGTTTTAGATGAAATAGATGGGGCAAATTTCAAGTGGGGAAATATGGACCAAAAAAATATAAATAGTTCAACTGGCGTGCTGAAAAAACCGAAAGTAGAGCCATCAATCACCGAAAAAGTCAGAGATATGATTTCATTAAGAAAGAAAAAAATTGAAGAAAGTGAAGAAAAAGTGAAAAAACTGAAAAAAGAAGAGGATGAAAGAAAAGCAAAGCAAGATGCAATAAGATCGAGAGTACAAAACTCTCATGCTATACAAGAAAAATTAAGAAAAGAAAAAGAAGATCGAGATAAAAGGACAACTGAAAAATTAGAAACAATGAATAATCAGTCTGCAATATATAAAGCACAGATAAAAGAAATGAATGAAAGAGTTAGCCAGAGGCCTTTGCTGGTAGAAACAGTTACTGATGACCAATTGAAAAATGTTGCTAAAATGAAAACTTTATTGAGGGTTAAAAGGTCACTTGAAGAGTCTAAAATTCCAATCGCAAACTATTTTAATGAACAAGAAAAAGATTTAATAGAAGAAGCTGAATATTTAGTAAAAATCAATAAGCTGGCTTTATAAATTTTTAAAATTTGTTTATATCTTAATTCTACCTATTGGTTGTCTGTCTCATATTTTTTGATATTTTCTGCAATTTTGGAGCATTTGTGTTTTAGCTCATTTATTTGGTTTTCAATTCTTGGATTTAAAGATATATTTTGATTTAGTTTCTTGAGTGCAGCTTTTTCTGCTTTTAATTCGAGCAATTTCTAAATATTATTTACAGTTTTTGCAATTGACTTCAAAGAATTCGTTATTTTTTCTAGCTGTGTCACTTTCATAGCTAAATCTCTTTCCGCTGAACTTAATGGAAGATTAACTCTGTTTTGTTTCTGTAAAATCCTATCAATTTTCTCCTTCAGTATTTCTGAGTTGTTTTCCACACTTTTCATTTTTTCTTCAAGTCCTTGAATGCTGTTGAACAATTTAATTGCAGAATCCGCTTTGATAAAGGTTGCGCTATTCTTTAACTTATTAAACCACTCTTTACAGTCATCTACCTTTGTTTTTAAAAATTCTACTTTTTTTGATAGTGGCAAGACACACTTTTCATAGAGTTTGTCAACTACAAGGGTTAAGGCTGCTAATTCTTGTTCTTCATTAGTGATGTCGGGAATGTCTACATCTACGGCTGGGGGAGGTGGAATATTGATAGGCTCTGATAAGGATTCTTTAGGGAGATTTACTTCTAATTCATTTAGATCAAGATTAAAAAATTCGCCTTTTTCTCTGATTAATTTGAGGTCGATTTTTCGAATTTCTTGCTCTAAAGAGATAAGGGCATAGTTGTAGCGGATTCTGTGGTGGATTACTGCTAGAGATTTTCCTGGGAGATTTTTATTGACTTCTTTGACAATAGAATGCTTTATATCTTTAGCCACTCTTCCAAGAATACAAGATTCTTTTAATTGAGATAGCCAAGGAAGAGAAATCTGATATAAAGAATTATCACAAAGATAATAAATTTTATCATCGTCTGAAACTCTAATAACTCCATTCTGGCCTTCAAACTTTATTTGTTCAAAAACTCTTAAATTTAGATTAGAATCTCGAGATGAAAAGCTTATATTTATATCACCAAATCCCACAAGTAATATTAATGATCCAGAAACTTGTTTTAGTAGAAAAACAATAGGATTAAAAGAAGATAAGCAAAAAATTTCATCGTATTCAAGGGATTTTTCATCATAAGAGATATTTTTCTCGTAAAAACTAATTGGACCTTGTGGAATTGCTATATAGTTTTGATATACAATATTAGGCAAACTAATGTAAGCTTTCCTTAAATTTTGCGACACCAGTAGAATATTATTGGTAATTTCTTTAACCCATTGCTCGGAAGATGGCTCATATAAAGAATAAGAATTGTTTTGAATTTTCATTATTTGTTCAAAATTTGTAAATTCTTTCAATACTGAAAATTTTCTAGGTATTGCAGGAGAAATAATATACAGATCTCCATTACTCATCAATACAATGCAACTAAATCTACTTAAACTTTTCTCTTTTTCTTGAGGGAAACAAAAGCTCACAGGTTCTCCATTATTGCTGCTTAATATATCTATAGGAATTCTTCACTCAATTTCAGGCTCCTTGATGCTGACTAATACATCATAAATCCTTAAAATCATATCAGGAGTAAGCACCGCCAAAGCGCTTTCAGATAAAGGATGCCAATGATAATCAAGAATTTTTCCATAAAAATGTATTAATTTTCACTCAGTATCAGTATCAATACTGATTACTAATAACTGGTCTTCCCCTACAATTGCAAGACGTTGAAGGTGAGGCTTCATTGAAAGTGGATAAAATGGGAGTAAGGACAAATTTTTTATCTGCTGAGAATTGCTATCTATAGGGTTTATATAAAGATTGTAAGGACAAGAGCGGTTTAGGATAAGGATTGAGGCAGATTCTGGGTTTCAAGAAAGTAAAGGATTCTGAAGATCTGTAATTGCGCTTTCCATTTATAAGTTTATGAAGCAATTGCAATAATTTGATATAAATATATTGAGAAAGCCTAGATATAATATTAAAATTTCATGTATTTAATGATATTCGAGTCCAAATCATACAAATTTAACTGAAAAATCTGCTATCATAATTATCAACTTTAATTCCTAACTACTTGATTCACCCATATTTATTATGGTTAAAGCACAGGCCAAAAAAGTCCCAGAGTCTGTACAAAAACTCAAAGACCGAATTGCTGCCAACGATGCCAAAAGAGCTGAAACCAAAGCAGAGAAAGAACAATACAGAGTCGCAGCCTACCAAGCCGCTTTAGAATTATCAGAAAAACATCTCAAAGACTACGTTGCTCAACAAGTCCTCGAAGCCGAAAACAAACAATCCGCCACCTCCACCGGAGATTATTACGTTCCAGCAGAGCCAAAAGTGATCCTTGCCATTCGTATCAAAGGTATCAATAGATGCCCACCCAAAGTCAGGTCAGTCCTTAAGCTCTTCAGACTTATCCAACTACACAGTGCAGTCCTCATTAAGAACAACAAAGCCACCAAAAACATGCTCAAGCTGGTTGAACCATGGGTCACTTACGGATACCCTTCAAGAGAAACCATTGCAAAACTGGTCTACAAGCGTGGATTCCTCAAGATTAACAAGGCAAGGATCCCTCTTTACGATAACGCCCAGATAGAAAAAGAACTCGGTGCTGAGAAAATTGTCTGCGCTGAAGATGTGATCACTCAGCTTGCCACTTGTGGCCCACACTTTAAGAAGGTAAACAGCCTGCTATGGAGATTCAAGCTGTCATCACCTAAGGGAGGATTTACCCATAAGAGAACTTCTTATATACAAGGAGGGGACTGGGGAAACAGAGAAGGGAAAATCAATAATTTAGTCCTTAGAATGATTTAAACATTTTCTCTTAAATTGAAGTTTTGATTAAAAAACAACGTTCCAGCCGCAGCAGAAGCTTTTGGAGGAAGAGTTTGACTGAAGGTCATCGTAAATTTCGGTTTGAAGCTTTTTCATTTTTGCAGGTGGAGATTTTGAGATAAAACCTTTTTCTTCACTTAGCTGATTTTCGATGCTTATATTAGTAATTTTTCGTTTTGCTTTCGGAGATATTGTTTTGGGAGTTCCTATTAAAATATTAGCATCTCTACTTTTCATAGAACAATTTTGATCATTGCTCCATCTACATCCTTCAATTTTCTTTATTTCAAGATTTGGTAGCTTTTTCTTATTTTGCAGACTCCTCTTTTTTCTCTTTTTCATTTGGAAATTTTCAGAATTTTTAGTTTCCCAAAATTCTTTTTTCTTTATCGACGTATACTCATTTTTGACAAAACTTTTAGTTATAAAATCAGGCTTATGATGCAATTTTCCTATAAGTCTATTGACTTTTACCTTTAACGAGGATTTTTCACAATCCATTCAGTCTGGCTTAAAAAGCCCTTTTATGCTAGGTAAATGAATCCCAAGACTACTCATCAATATGGACTAATTTATCATAATTTCCTTTATCTTTAGATATAACAGTTATAAAAAATGGTCTTTAGAAAGCCAATTGATGAGTGGAGCTCTGTTGTCCAGAAACAAGTAGAATATAATAAAATTAGAGAGCAGGAAGAAAAAGCCAGACTCGCCCAAGAAAAAAATGAACTTAAAAGAGATCTTGAATTCCAAAAACAGTTGCAAGATCTACAACGGCAAAGAGAACAAGAAGCCAGGAATCGAGAAGCGTTAGAAGTCCAAAGACGTGCAGAACTATTTAAAGAACAAGATCAAGCGAAAAGAGTCCAAGAAACCGTTTTTAAAAAGCAGATGGCAGAAGATCTCATGAATCATCAAGCTTATCTAAGGCAAAAAGAACAGCTGGAAAGGCAAAGAAAATACGAAGAAGAACAAGAACATCTAAAAAGAGTTAAAGCACAGATGGAAGAAGAGGAAAGGCGGCGCAAAGAGCAACGTGATAGATTAGCTATGGAGCAACAAATGATGAAGCAGTATAAAGACCAACAAGAAGAGATGCGCAGAGCCCAAGCTTTTAACGAAAAAATGTACGAAGTAGAGCTGCAAAGGCAATATAAAGAAAGAGAAGAAAGGAAAGAAAAAGAATATCGCGATTATTATGCCAGACTGAGTGAAGACCAAATGAACAAAGGAACAAGGTTTAATCAGTCAGTAGGAGCACAAATCAATCAAAAAAACTTTGAAATTAATGAATGGATTAGTAAAAACGTCCAGGAACACCAACAATTTTTAGCGAAAAAAGAAGAATACGAAAGACAGTTACGTGACACAAATTTAAGAAATGTAAATGAAACACTAAGAGCACAGAACGAAGAAAAAGAAAGAAGTAGACTAATGCAGATGGAAGAAAGTAGAAGAATTGCAGACGAAGTTCAAAGGAAAATTGACGAAACCAGAAGACAAGAAATGGAAAGAGAAAACCAAAGAAGAATGCAGCAACAGATGTACAGAGAACAGTTAGCAGTACAAGCACAAATTACTAATGATGTAAGAATGAGCCAATATAAGCTTTCTGAACATGAAAAATTGATGAATAAACATGTTCTAGGAGAAGATGCGTCTATAGGGAAAATTAACGAAAGCTCACCTAGTAGATCACAATTCCAAAGAGGAGCAGCAGAAATATTAAAATCTGGAGATCAGCAGAGATTTGCTTCTTATGAAGAAAATGCAAGAAACTTCTATGGAGATCAGTCGCCTGGAAGTAGGCAAAATCAATATTCAAGTCCAAAAAAGCAAGATGGATTTAGAAATCCTATAACAGGTGCTGGAATTAACCCAGCGATTAACCAAGGTATCAGACCTTTCGCAAATGTGAACTTAAGATAAAAATTATATTAATGGGAATTATAAATAGATTAGTCACTGATTCATATATGATAGAGATACCTATAGATTAATAGCATTGCTGAGTTTTTCAAAATTTTGCAATGAAAATTTTGAGATTTTTACCATAATTTTTTGATTATGGAAATTAAGGGATAGGTTTATTTTTTAATAGTCTTTGCTGAATTACGTATTTATCATACAGTTTTTATTATATTTTAAAAATAACTTAGAAGATGTGCTATTTTATTCAGCCTTAGTATTTAAATTTTAAATAGTGAAATTAGGATCTTGATTATAATTTAGCCATTGCAAAACTAAATAAATTCTGTAAATAAAATTAGATTGCCTAGATTTTAGCAAAGAGCTATTTTGATTCAATTATGTGAGCACTTTAAATAAATTTATGATAGTGTGGATTTTCTATTCAAGTTGGCAAAAAAAAATAGGATTCATAAAAATTATATAATTTTATGATAGTATAATAGATAAAAAGCTGAAAATCTATTTATACAGATAGCAAGCTTTATTAATTTATTCTGGTATCATTTCATTCTTCTTAATGATTTATTTTTGAATTTCAAAATTCTTAATTCATAATTATGCATATCACTGATTTTGCTGATATAAGATTATTACTTAAATGCTGCCTAGACAACCGTCATATAAAAAATAAAAAATTATCCCAGCTTTAAAAATTATTACACTAATTGCCATTTTATATATCTCTAGATTAAACAACTTTTTCTATGCAGTCAGTATTCCCAGCTTCCGCAGCCATTTTCCTACGACCCTTCAGCTAAAACTTAATAAAAACAGACCAGATGAATGCATTTACATTACAACTAACTCAGCTTAATTTACAGAAAACTGCTGAAAAATTTACAGGTTCAGCTGTACAGCACTGCCTTTGTGAGCATTGTATGAAAGTATTCGAAACGCCATACGCGCTAAAGGCTCATTTACTGAACGAATTTGAGCTTAACGAAGAATCTATAGCATTCTTCAATGTTGAAGAAGGACTCGATGAGAACTCAGAGCCATCAACTACAACAGAAACAAGTGATCAAAGAAGCCATGAAACCAAACTTGAATCGATACTTTTAAAATGTCCAAGCTGTGATAAAATTTGTAAAGGCCATAAAGGTCTAGGCCAACATATCGGAAAAAAGCACAGCCGTAAAAGAAAAAATTCGACCTGCAAAAAGTGTGGGAAAGGCTTTAGACAAAAATATGCATTAAAGTTTCATATTAAACAAGTCCATGAAGAAGCTACTAAAGTAATTTGTGATGTTTGCGGTAAAGAAATATACAACAAATACTCGCTTCTAAAGCATATTTCCAAGAAACACAACGACACTGGAAAGTAATTTTTCTGTGATTTTATTTACTTAGTAATTGGAATATTGTATAAAATAAATTGGAATGCTAATAAAATATAAGAAAGGATAAGTAAAAACCATTTTACTTTAAATCATTTATAGATCCTATGTAAAAGTATGTATAGATATTGGCATTTTGCAATGAAATAAAACTGAACTGAATTTATTACTTACTAGATATATCATTAATTATTCAAGCATTTAATATATAAAATTATTTTATAATTTAAATTCATCTTTTGGCTCTATAATGCTAGTCGTCAATCAAAATCATCATTTTTATTTTATTTTAATCTCCTTATAAACCTATTGCCAAAAATTAATTTTTTAAATTTAAAATTCGATTATATTATTATTTAACCACTTCAAGACAGCTCAAATATTTAAATCTATAAACTGAAATTAAAAATAGGTATTTTATTATTTATGTGAATTGAGCAAATATAATAGATAATTGAAATTTTTATGAGAATTATAATAAAAAAATAATACAATATTTAATAAATTATTTAAAAACAACCAAATTTGCAATAATCCATTTTAAATTCTTCATATATGCTAATATTTTAATCAAGAATATGGTTTAGTAATTGCAATTTTAAAAGCCATAGTCGATTATATCGGTCAAAATGAAGAGTTATTTCAATTTAAATCTGATTAGACTCAATTAATTGAAGTTTACAAGCTGCTCTAGAGAATTTACAAATAAATAAGATCTATAAAAAATTAAATAGTATAGCCAAATAATAACAAAAAATTATGAATCCATTGAACTTTTTTATTAGATAGCCGCTTTGGCTGACAAAATGAATATTTAAAAGCAACCTAAGTATTATCTAATAATTGATAAAGCATCCTTAATTTAAAGCTGTTACATTTTTACCATTTATATATAGTCTAACAACCCTATTTTTACAGTAATCCCGGCATCTTAATCCATTTATTCATTATTACAGTCAAAATTAATAAAATTTAGGTAAAATGAGTTCATTTTCTTTACAGCTAACTCAGCTTAATACCCAGAAAACTGCTGAATACTCATCAATGTCCCCTATGCAACCTTGTCTTTGCCAACATTGCATGAAAATGTTTGAGACCCCGTACGAGCTAAAAGCTCACTTATTGAACGAGTTTGAGCTAAACGAGGAAACTCTTGCATTCTTCTATGTCGCAAAAGGACTAGAAGAATACTCAGAGCCATCAACCACTTCAGAGCCAAGCGATTTAAAAGGTGAAGAAAACAAATCTGAGACGCTACTGCTAAAGTGCCCAAATTGTGATCAAATTTGCAAAGGTCACAAAGGCTTAAACCAGCATCTAGGTAGAAAGCACAGTAAAAAAAGGAAAAATTCGATATGCAAGCAATGTGGTAAATGCTTTAGGCAAAAATACGCATTGAAATTTCACATAAACCAAGTCCATCAAGATGTTAATAGGGTGATTTGTGGCTTCTGCAATAAAGCAATATACAATAAATACGCGCTTCTTATTCACATTTCCAAGAGGCACAATGATAATAAAAAATAAATATTTTAAGTTTTATATAAGACTTTTCGCATTTTTTGAAGACTTTGGAGGTTTAGAAAGTTGCATTCCTTAGAAGTTAAAATTTTTGATGCAAATATCAGAAAAATATAGATAGACACTTTCAAATAGATCCTTATGACTCTATGCAAGATTTCCTGTTGAATATCGGCATTTTTGTAGGACATAAAAATGTAACAGACGTCCATATTTAAATAAGTATTTAATCGATTAGTTTAAACATTCAGACTTTCAATATATTTTATTATTTCTAACCATTATCAAGCCTATATAATTTGTTAATCATTATAATACTAGTTCTATTTTTTTAAAACTTTATGCTGCTTATTTGGTTTAAAATATTTTTATCATCAACTAAGGATCGACAACGAAGCTCTTTATAAAATCTCTGCTAACTAATATCTCTATAGAGTGATCTATTTTATTTAAGCCTAAACTGCATTTTAGAATAAGACACTTGATCTATCATAAAAAGATAATCCTGCGAATGCATAGAAGGCAAAAATATATTTTAAAAAAATCATTAGTTTAAATAAGTATTTATAGCCCAACTTCTCATCTTAATTTCACAGTATAATAATGTGGGTTCTATTTCTTATCCTTCAAGTCAACGCATATTTTCTCCCTGGGGTAGCACCAAAAAGCTACGAACAAGACCGTATCCTCAATCTTTATGTGAACAAGCTTGACTCTTCAAAAACTCAGCTACCTTTTGACTATTACTACCTAAATTACTGCAAGCCACGTCATGTCAATACCCAAAGCGAAAATATTGGCCAAACCTTGTCAGGAGATACTATAGAATCTTCGCCTTATGAAATCCATATGGGTCAAGTTGTAAAATGCAAAGCCTTGTGCACTCAAATAAACAGACGATCCCATGTAAGAACATTTAAGTGGATGATTGAGAATGAATACAAGGCCTCTTGGCTTCTTGATAATCTTCCAGCTGGCTTTAGACAGACTTATAGCAAGGGCGATCTTAAAACAAAAATCTCTTATTACCAGGATGGCTTTCCTATTGGTTTCAGAGAAGGTCGTGATTTTTATGTAAATAATCATCATCACATCGTCATAAAAATTCATCCAAATTCCAAAGACGAAGACAAGTGGAAAATTGTTGGGTTCTTAGTCGAACCTTTAAGTTTATTAAACACAAATGAAAGATTGGGCTGCGAAACACCAGAATTTCTTAGCTATGAGTTTGGAGAAGCCAGATGGAACGAAACTATCATGACTCCAGCTGATAGACTAACAAACTCATTCCCTACCAGGATTTCTGCTCTCCCTGCACAGAACTTGGAGAACCCAGGCTCTAATATTACATATACTTATAGTGTCATTTTTGAAGAAAGTGATGTTAAATGGGCTGATCGATGGGATTACTACTTGTATATGACTGGAGAAAGCGGAGAAGTTCATTGGCTTTCTATAATCAATTCTTTTGCAATGGTACTCTTTTTGACTGGGATGGTGGCTCATATATTTAGAAGGATAATAAAAAAGGATATTAACAGATATAATGAAGGAGACGAAATAGACCCTGAAGGAGAATCAGGCTGGAAACAGGTAAAAGGGGATATTTTTAGACCTCCTGTTTATGGCAGCATTTTTTCTATTATAATTGGTTCTGGAGTACAAGTAATTGGCATGGCAATTTTAACCTTACTATTTGCTTGTATTGGATTTCTAACTCCAGCTAATAGAGGAGCTTTAATTACTGCTATGCTCATTTTGTATGTATTTATGGGTGTTTTCGCAGGTTATACCTCATCAAGACTTTACAAATTCTACGGAGGCAGCTTTTGGAAAAGGAACGCTTTTGGGACTGCTTTCTTTTTCCCTGGAATTTGCTTTTTAGTATTTTTCATTGTAAATTTATTTATTTTAGGTGAAGAATCGTCAGGAGCTGTTCCTTTTACATCACTTCTTGAGCTACTAGTCCTTTGGTTTGGAATTTCTGTTCCTCTTGTATTCTTAGGCAGTGCTATTGGATTCAGAAAAAATAAAATTGAGCATCCTTGCAAAATCAATAAAATACCTAAACCTATTGAAATTATCCCAGGCTCATTCAAAATTAATGCAATTTGCCTTATGGCTGGCTCGCTACCTTTTGGCTGCATGTTTATCGAGCTCAGCTATGTTATGAAGAGTTTATGGCACCATACCTTATTTTACTATCTTTTTGGCTTTTTATTCCTATGCTTTGTAGTGCTGATAATCACCTCTGCAGAAGTATCGATACTAATGACTTACATTATTCTTTGTAGAGAAGATTACAGGTGATGGTGGGCTTCTTTCAGTGTGGCTGGATCATCGGGGCTTTATTTGTTTTTATATTCCATAATCTATTTTATGACAGATTTGACGTTCAGTAGATTTTCATCAATAGTTATTTACTTTGGTTATATGCTTCTTACAAGCGTTGCTTATGCACTTATAACAGGAACAATTGGGTTTTTCGCAACCTTTATCTTTATTAGAAGTATTTACAGCAATATTAAGATTAGTTAACATAATTAATAAGGATTTATTAAGAAGTTTCATGAATTTTCTGTTCATATCTGGTTTATTAATATGGAAGGCAAGAAAAAGAGCAAATATAAGGATCTCATAGACCAAGTTGACCCTCTTTTATTAGAGCAATGAAGCCAGTATCTTTTATTTAGAGAACAATTTCGCCTCAAAGCCGAACTAAGAGAAGAAGATTGCTTTGATTGGAATTTAGACACTTTAGAATTAATTGGTAAAAATTATAAAGGAGGTGTAGATATTTCTGCAGATAAGCATGACCAAAATAAAGCAGTTGCATGCCTCATAATATGTAGATATCCAAGTTTTGAAATTGTCCACGAGCAAGCTGAAGAAGTTACACTTACCCAGCCTTATGTTCCTGGCTATTTAGCATTTAGAGAAGTTGAGCATTTAGAAAGACTTATTAATGATTCGCCAGTAAAGCCACAACTAATTTTGGTGGATGGGAATGGAATTTTGCATAATAAAGGTTTTGGGTTAGCAAGCCATTTAGGAGTTATTGTAAGAATTCCTACTGTCGGTGTAGGAAAACATGTTTTTGCGGTTGATGGAATCACCGCCTATAATGTAAAGCAGCTATCGCGAACTTTACAAGCAGGAGGGGAGCATGTAAATTTGGTAGGAAAATCAGGAAAAATTTGGGGTGCTGCATTGAGGAGTACTGATGACTGTATAAATCCTGTTATTGTGTCTGTAGGAAATATGATAACACTTCCTACTGCTCTGCAAATAGTAAAAGAATGCTGCTTATATAGAGTTCCTGAGCCTATTAGGCTTGCAGATAAGCTGTCAAGGAAAATGGTTAAGAATGTCTAAATTAATTTTAACGCTACCTTTCGAATATCATAAGGAATAATTATATCAATTTTTACAATTTAAATCCTTATTATATTTAACGCTAGTGAAATTGAAATATATATATGTTTACAATCATATTGGGTAAAAATAAAATTTTAAATATTTATATTCCACCTTGCAAGTTGTTTAGTCTATCAATAATGCTCAAATATTTTTGCTTTTGTCTTGTTATTTCAGTTCGGAGCTGCTTTTCTACATCTGATGCTTCGCTGTCAAGCCTATTCAGCTGTTCTTTCAGGGATACAATATGAGATATGCTCGACAATTCATTATTAGGCAAAAAGCTTTTATTAGCTCCACAAGGATTTCCCAAGATATCTGAGCATACTTTAGTGCCATAGGAATTGCAGTCATTATGATAAGGATCTCTGCTGCATGGGTTTTGCGATCCAGGATTTGAAAGATACCTTAACGAAATCTCTCGTAAAAATTTTTCACACGTAAGATCTTCTTGGCAATAATTTTGCTCAATCATTGCTATATAATCAAAATTATACTGGCAAAGTCTTATGCAATGCTCACAAGAATTTGTACTGAAAACACCTAAAGTAAGGACAAGTAAGATGAGTATCTTCATTTTAAATTTTAACGGATTTAAAATACAAAATTTAATTAAAGCTTATTTAGCTTCAGCAGCCCTCCTCTAAACTTTCCATCTCTTGCAAATCCTATGTAAGGGCTTAAACTGATTTTTTCGGCAATATTATTGTACAGCCTCCCTTGCTTAGTTTTCTTTTCATTGCTGCTGCTTATTGTGCTTAAATCCGAAGAATTAGATCCAATAGAATTTGTTCGGTTAGGTTGAGCAGCTCTTTTCGGTTTTGATTTGCTTCGTATATGAGAAATCTCTTTCATTTTCATAGGGCTTGGATCCTCATGCCTTCTCAGTGTAGGTGTTGGGCTTATATGTTTTATGGCTTTATTATTAGATTTGCCTCCTATAGGTGATAATGATAAGCTTCCTTTTGGCTTTGGGATTCTCGAATTTGATAGCTGTGGCAGCATCATATTACTTTTTATTTTTGGGCTTCCCTTAAAGCTTTTTGACAAATTTTCATCAGGTATTGCGTGGGCATTAAGCTCATCCCATGTTTTCAGTTCTTTTAAAGCTTTAGAAATAGCAGTTGGAGGTGGGATTGATTTATCTTGGAAAAACTGTTGAGTGTTTCCTATGATATTATCTCTCAGCTTTAGCTGCTCCTCTAATATTTTTATGTACATATCTTTTTTCTTTATCATTAATTGTGCTTTGTTTTCTTTTCTTTGAATATCTAGACTATTCATGTTCATAATGTTTTTCTTTAGCTCTAGATGCAACTGAGAAAGATAAGGCTCTGTAATTCCTTGCCTATTTCAGCTTTCTTCAAATTTTGGCCTTCTCTGCTCTAAATCTTCTAAAATCCCTGAATTTATAGTAATTTGTCGCTCATGGCTTTCAATAGTACTTTTAAGCAGATTTATTTCATCATGGATTTTTATGGCTTGTGCTGATCTTTCGCCTTTGTCTGCGACCACTTTTTCAAGTTCAAATTGTCGAGCAAACATAGTGAAGCTTATCTGAGAAATATTCTGCTCAGATTGAAAAATATTCTTTCTAGTTTCTGCTTCTTCTTGAAAGTGTGTGTTAAGCTCAATTAAAAATTTTTCTATATTCATGCTCGGTTCAGCCTTTTTTGAAATTAATTGGGCTCGAAGTTCTGATACCTCATTTCTTAGCTGATTGATAATTGAGGTATATTTTGCTATATGATACTGCACATTAACTACATTTCTATGCACAGTAGTTTTTATATTTTTCGCTCTATTCGCATATGTAAGTGTATTGTGTGTATCTTCAAAAGCTCCAACAAAAGGAGAAATACACGCAATCATCACTGTTCTACAATTTCCTCCCAAAGAGTCCTTCAGCAGTCTTGTCAGCTTGGAATCACGATAAGGAATATAAACTTTCCCTCCTTTTTCGCTTGCTTCACACAGTGCATTTATACAATTTCCCAATGCTAGCAGTGATCTATTAATATTTGCTCCTTCAATGAGCCTGATTCCTCTATTTTTTGTATTGCTTGCTCTCTCAGACCCAGCAAGATCAATCAATGACAACTTTCCTACCAAAATTTCTGCATTTACTCCAGAGGCTTTATCTTTATGCTCCACTACAATTTGTAGCACAGCATGAGACCTGCTTGAGGTTTCGTTAGCTTCGGTATATTCTGATGTCCTTCTTCTATTACCGTTTCTTATACTTGATATTACATGTTCTGGAGATGTTGCTAAAATTTCGCTGAGCCCAGCTACAATGACGCCTTTTGCAGGATCTTCTCGGATTTCTAATGTTTCCATACTGGGGTTTAGAAGGTCTCTGACAATTTCATTGTAAATTTCAAGGTAGCTAAGTTTAACGATATAATCCCTTTGACCAGAGAGCGCTTCTATTCGAGAAAATACCTCTAAAAAAGTCTTAAGCATCAGACCTGGACTGTCAAATTCTCCAATCATTGTATATGTTTTGCCAGCACCAGTGGCACCATATGCGAAAACAGTAGCGTTGAAGCCGTTTAAGACACCTTCTATTAAAAATTTGGTAGTTTTTTCGTAGACCATATCTTGGTTGCAGTCTTTGGAAAATGAGTAATCAAAAGCGTATTGTTTTTCTCGAGATCGGTTTTGACGAAATATTTCTTCAGGGACGGTTAAATCTTCAGAAGGGTCTAATAAAATGACTACTTTATCCTCAAGTACATGGACTAAAGGTTTATCGTTAATAGCACTTTCCTTTTTTGTTAATGGGCGAGCTCTAACTGCAACAAGAATTTTTGAAGCACCTTGTTGCATTTGTGATATATGGTCATCTTCTGTATCTAAAATTTCTGATTTCTTATCTATTTCTTTTTTCCTTTTGTCTTCTTTTCTTACACTCATTATTATCAAATTCCGATAAATGAAAGATTAAATTATAATACTTTGGACTTTTATTTGCAAGTATTTCTTCTTAAATTTACTTGACAGGTTAATTTTAGAATTTTATATAATAAAACGTTTTTTGGAGAGTTGTGACAGAGGGGAGGGAATGCAATAGAAATCATATAATTTGATGGAAAGATAGTTTTTGAGGGAGAAATAATAATTTTATCAATTAATCTTTATGGTTAAAATATCTTATCCAGAATCAAATGGACGAAATATAATTAACCTAAACTAAGCCCAATAACCTTTTTAATTGCTTCACATAGAATTATTAAACAGAAATTCGGCCCAAGCTTGCTTATTGCATTTAGCCACTTGACGAAACAAAAAATTTAGATTCTAAAATTAAAGATAATGCAAATGCTTTTGCAATACTTATTTAATACAACTTGAGCGCCTTTATGACTAAAATGTCACACAAGTCAGACAAGTTCCTTCTTTTTCATCCATTAAATTGTGTAGCTTGTAGCTTTCAACCTCATGTATGTCTGCGATTGTTTTCCCTTCAGCGCCTTTTTCATCTCGAAAAGAAACTCTCATTAGATTTTTGTTGTTATTGGATTCTCTTTTTCGTGAGAGGATTGGTTTAATTACCTCCATTTTATTACTATAGCTATAAGTGAAGGAAAGATTTTGCTCTATTCGAGGAGTTATCTATAATAAATTATAATTTAATATTAGTTTTGGGAGATTAAATAAGCAGGAGTTTGGAAAATTTAATTTTTGAAAATTCTCTAAATAGTTTGGAAACTAAGTAAAACTGCTGCTAAAATGGTAAGATAATCATAGAAATTATCTTTAAGAAAATATTTCTAGATAAAGATTCATCAATTTGATTTGAAAAAATTTATAATGGAATATAAAATTATTATAATCATTAATAATTTGCGTGCCCGCTAACATAGTTGTTTAAATTATATATTAAAATTAAAAGATTTGCTTTTTAACTCAAAAAATTGTTATTTGCATTTATTTTACAAGTTCCAGATTTTTCGCTAATAAAATATGGGTAATGACTGCCTTTCCCAGAGAGACAATAAAAATTTACAAGCAAAGGCTAATACATTAGCTAAAGAAAACGCTGCAAAAAAAAAAGAATTGCTATTAATAAAGAAAGCTTCTCTATACATTAATAAGTTAAGCTTAGAAAGTATCCCAGAAGACCCATCTGATCATCCTTTTCTCAATACTTCTGTACCCTTAAATACTCAAAATATCACGATCCAGTATATATACGATCACTTAATTTCTCAGGATGAAGCAGAACTACTCTCATTTAAGGCTAAGACTTCTGAGGCTGAAACAAGGTTCGGAATCTTCTGTGCAACGCTCTACCAGTGAACTACGACAAATAAGTTTTCTGAAAACATGAATATAGAATCTTCAATTTTTTCAAGCTTAGTGAAAGGGATGAAATCAGATATTATTGAAGAAGAATGCTGAAGCATTTTAGCGCTAAGGAGCTTAAGCCAAATTAGCTATCTTAGACAAAAAATTATGGAGTTTGCTAGCATAAACTCTTTGGTGGAGACCTTAGAAGTTGCATGGTCACAGAATCATCGGCATATAGGCTGGATTTTTTATAATTTGTACTTGAAATACTATGATAAAAATGATTCAAATAATATTGCCTTAAAAGAGCAATTTTCGTTATTTTCGGAATTTGCGGGCAAATTTGATGATACAGTAAAGCAAGCTTTACAACCTTTTCTGCAATAACTTAGATATTAAAGATAATGCATTGTTAATAATTGTATTTTTGATATAATAAAATAAACTTTTTTAAATTTATCATTTCTGTTCTATATATTATTCTTAAAAATTAAAGAAATTAGTCCAGAGCAAACTTGATGTTCTTAATGCATTGAAAAATAATTATTTCATGCTTCGTAATTTTTTTTTCTAATCCGAAATTCGAAATAATTTTATTTTAGAAAATTTCATATAAAACTTGCTTATTTGTCGGTCCAGCAGATAAAAAATTATTTCAGACCGCTTATATACAAATCAAAGCTATTTATAAGATTAAAAACTTATTGCTTAATCTGGACTTCAGCTTGAGCTTTCGTGTTTCTTCTCTTTCTTCTCTTCCCAAAGACCTTAGATCTATGGTAATTTTGCAAGTAACACAATTGGCACTTGCCCTTTGCATAATGTTGTCTATCTTTATGAGGGCAATTCCAGGCCAATTTGTCTCTGCCAAATCTATGATAGCAATTGTTGCACATATTTTTCGCATAGTGCTTTTTGTCATAATGGGTACATATAGGAACTGTACGGGAACTTCTTTGTTCCTCGAAAGCATCCTCCTGAGGCGACTCTTTGACTTCATTAATTTCTTCTTGTCTTGAAGTATTGAGCTCGTTCGGGAAAATGCTGGGAAGGTTTAAACACAGGGGTCATGCCTGATCATTTGCTTGGGGTACAAGCAGTGAAGGCATATTAGTAAACACACTAGGGATGAATACTTTCACAAGTGTCTCTTTTTCGACCGCAAATTTCATATTATTTATGACCAATAAACTTCAGTATAACAGGCATTATAGGACAGTTAAGTTAATTTAGACTAAGAGATAGTCTCTTTGGAAATATTGAAGAATATAAAGAAATTTAATATAGAAATTTATGATGCAGTAATTGGATTGATTAAATTGACTAAGAGGTTTATCAATATAAAAATTGCTAATAGTTAAAAATGCGGAATATTAATTTGCTAATATTAGAAATTCTTAAGAGAATAACGCTGAATTTTAAATGTTTCTGGGTAGAAAATTAAATTTAGAGAAGACAGATAATTATTTTAATTCATCCTTAATTTTTATAAAGTTATATTAATGAGTGTATGTATATAAAATTTATTAGCATATTAGATATTATAATGATCAGCCATTTACAACTTCCTTTTGTGATTTAGATTCATAACTTAGATTTTTAATTCTAATATTTATTCAATAATTAAGTGAACTAATAGAGATCATAGCATAAATCTTTCTTCTTACTTGAGTGTTGGAGTATTAGTAATTATTTATATCATGATTTGAAGCTTATGGTGTTATGAGATCGAAATTACGTCTTATGCAGAGCCAAACAAGTGTGCATACACCCATGCCAAATAAAAATCTACATTTGCAGTACTATTAAACAAGAATAATAATTAAAAATATAATTTTATAATGAATGCTAATAAATCTTCATAAAATATATCATTTATGAGCCAAGCATTATCTCTTTTAATAAATATATAAGATACCTTTTAAAAAAGGATACTAGTTCAGATATCAGTGTTTAATAATATTAGTTAGCATTCGCACTTTTCTTTCTTTTGCTGTTGTTTTTGCACTTGAACAGGAGCACTTAATCCTATTTTCATATCACTTATTTCCCCACTCTGAGGCGTAGAATTTTCTCCATTTGGCAATCCTCCTGCAATTTGTTTGAATAAAGATTTTATATTATCTCCTGTTTTCGCACTAACTTCAATATACATGGCTCCTAATTCTTTTGCTTTGACTTCTGCTTCTTCTGAAGTGACACATCTTTCTTCAACTTTGTCGATTTTATTCCCTACTAATACCATTATTGCATCAGTACCTCTTTCATTTTTGACATCTTCAATCCATCTATCAGCATTGTCAAATGTTTATTTATTCGTTACATCAAAAACAATAACTGCGACTGAAGATCCTCTAATATAATTAGGGATTAAAGTCCTAAATCTTTCTTGCCCTGCTGTATCCCAAAGCTGAAGACGTACAGTCCTATCGTCAAGATAAAGAGTTTTGGATAAAAAATCAATCCCAATCGTGGCTTGATAATTATTATCAAAAGTTTCATACATGAACCGGGTAATAATAGAAGTCTTTCCCACATATATATCACCTAAAAACACAAGCTTATATTTTGCCATTGGAGTCATAGAGCTAAGCATTCCTGCTGCCATTATAATATAGAACAAATTTTAACCAACTATATCCCCAAAATATAGTTATTAAAATTGCGATAAGATACTTCTTAAAAGTTAATTTTCATCTATTACAGTTATATTTATATTTCAAGCTATCTCTATTATTTTTAATTTTTTTGGCTAGCTTTAAGTTTCAAATGCTTATACTCAGTTTCTAAGTCTCTCAATAGTCTCGATGAAATTTTGATACTTTTTACACTGACTATAAAAGTATCATCAAAAACTGTGACAGGCGAATTTGGCATATGAATTGTGCTTAAAACCATCATAACATCTTCAAATCTGACCCCAATAAACACCTTTGACACTCTTTCAATAATCACTATGCAGGCTTTAAAAACAGCTTTCCACCCTTCCAAAATAAACATATCCCATATGGGAATTAAAATTTCTGGTTGTGATTGCAAAATGTTAGCAAAAATTGTTAGGAACCAAGAAGAGCTGAAATGTGCTGAAGAAATTTCTATATCTTTGAAGAGCTCTTGGACATCTGGCATAAAAAGACCTATAAGTCTGTCGAGCTGATAGAAAAATTGCTTTAATTTCGGAAGATTCTCTATAAATAAACTAGACATTTGGAATTTTTCAATAAGCCCGATCACGCATTTAAAAGCAATTTCTTCTGATTGAAGCTGAATATAAAGAGTCCCAGCAATGTAGTTCATTCCTTGGCAGTAGCCAATATCAGGATTATAAAAAGCATAGGTTTTAAGCAGGTTTGTAAGAATTTGAGGAGAAATTAATGAGCTGTTTTGATATGATCTTGAAACGTCCATTTCAATGATGTCATTAGAGTCTCCTATAATTTCTGTGTCTGCTGCAACTTTGTTAAGGAGAGCAGTATAATCAATAAGATTTGTGTTAGCTCTTAATAATTCAGCCCAGATTTTTGATCTTAAAGCTGCTAATTTTTTACCAGAAAAATTAGAATCTAATAGTCATTTCTTATAAATATGATGCTGAAACATTCTTTTCCAATATTTAGAAACTTGTAAAATTGGAATAAAATCTAATGGCTCAAAATATTTAAAAGATAATGCTATAGGCAATAGACTTTCCCATTTCCTGATTTCTTTTTCTCTCTTAAAAAGGCTTGAAGACACTCTTTTTGAGTTGAATTTTTGGTTTGTTTGGATTTCTGCAAGCAAAATACAAATTCGTTCAGAGTCTAAATCATATTTTTGGCAGATTTTCAAAATAACTTGATTAGCTAATTCTATGGAAACTCCAATTAAATTGATATACACACAAAATTCACTTAAAACTGCAAAAGCTGCTGATCTTGCTGCTCTTTCAGCTTCTGGATCTTTAATAAATCCATGCGGGATTGTATTTGTGATCTGCTTTATTATTGACCCAAAAAACCCTTCACTTTTAGGCTTTGATCTATTTTTAACTGCAGCTTCTTTATCTGCATCTATTTGGCATAAAATTGCAAAATCAATAGCCTTAAACCACAAGTTTTTATTTTCCAGCATAGGATGATGAATATAATTAGCCAAATATTTTCTCTTGCCTCCCTTATCTTCGGAATAAAAAGTGTGTGACATGTCTAGAATTTTGCAGAAAAGCATAGGCTCAGTGTCATTATCCATCATAATAAAATTGAAGGTTTCTTTGAAAAACATGCTGAGCTCTTTTAATTTATTGTCGTTCATACAATTCAAGCTGTTTCTTGACTCTAAAATATCTAGAAATAATCTTCTTCCATCGGGGTTGCTCAAAACTTGGCACAATTTAACATGATAGTTTTCGTCTAATTTTTCTTCTTGTTCAGGTCCTCCTAGCGTGGATACTGTTTCTTCTAACCCAATTTGAAATGGTATCAAATAATTAATAACCCCTTTTATCAACTCTAAATCATTATCTTCTTCATCTGGGTGTTCCATAACTTCATAATCGTCTTCTCTAAACTCCCAATTAGGCTTATTGTTTTCTTGTTTCCACTCTTCATAGCTTACAAACCTCATTCTCTTATTTTCTGCTTCACTTGATTTATTAATATCTACAAAAATTATAACGTCAATGCTGCTATTCACGTTATCTACTACAGTCGCAAGCTCCTCAAGTGTCCCTGCTCCTTGTGTTTCGTATTTTTGGAAGTGTTTTGTGTATTTTTCCAATGAATATTTTAAAAAATGAATTCTGCTTTCTTCACTTTGCTGAAGCGTTTCTAATAATCCAGGCATTATTGAGTCGAATTTTTCTTTTTTTAGGTTAGCATCTTCTAAAGACTGTAAGTATTTTTCCAGTCACTTTTCTGATTGGGTTGCATAAAATGACTTGCTTAGAAACTTACTGTCTCGAGGGTCCTCAACTTGCTTAGAAGACTCATATTTTTCAGCAACTAATGAAGCATTGTAGTATTTTTTCTGAAATCTGGCGACTTTTTCTTTAGCTTTCTGTAGTTCTCGATTGATAGATGCACCTTTACCTAAGATTTCTGATTTAGTCATTTCATAGTGTTCTGAAAATAGCTCAAGTGGCTCAATAATATCTAACTGAATCTGCTTACTTATTCCAGTATTGTTTTGGATTAGCTTTTTTATATGAGAATTTGTTGATAATAATGCCATTGACAAAGTATCAATGCTTCCCTGAGATGGAGTTTCAATAGACATGGAGCCTTCAACCTTAGACAGATAATGAGCAAAGATGTCATATGATCTCTTATATTGTTTGAAAAAGTTACATAAGTTGACCACTTGCTCGCTTCCCTTTTTCAAGTGCTCAACTATGACTTCGAATTTGTCACATATATCGGTATAGCTCATAAATAGATTTATTTAGCAATAATTTTAATGAGTTAAGGGGGAAACCTTCATAAATGTGTTAATTTTCAAATCAAAGCTTATGATAAGCTTGCATTTTTAAATAATTATTATTTTATCAGTTTAAATAATGAATTAATATATTTTCAGCTATGTTAAATTCAATAAGAAAATTATTATTTCAATCAATTATAATATTTAAATTCCTGAAAACCGAGTTTATAAGCTTCATATTGCTCGAATTAGGTTTATTATTTAAATAATATTTCCCTATGATAAAAAATTATATAAATGAGAAGAAAAGGAAGCGTAGACGAAATCATCTCAATCAACTCCGTTTTAAGAGACACAAATTACGTTTTTGGCGACTTAGCTGCTATACCAACCCCAGAACCTCCCGTAATTTTAATTCAGGAAACCAAAATCATACATATAAACTTATCAGACAAACTCCATAGAACTATATTTTTGGAAGATGCCATTGATCTTAAAAATAATTTGCACGACCATGAAGACCATATTCTTATTTTTCAAAATCTTCCTTCAGATGATATAGCACAAGTAAGAATTGCTTTCAACCTTCATCCTGTTATCGATTCAGAATGCTCTTCTGCAGAAAATAATAATAGAGATAACTTAATGCTGTTCTCCGACCACTTTTTTTTCTCAATCAACGATATAAATACTTCAAATAATGTAGAATTTCCTATTGCGATGAAAACAATAGTCTACTCGAATTTTCTGTTGATTTTTTGTAATGAACCATTGGAAAATGCTGAAGAAGTGTTGTCAATGAACTTAATAAATATAGAAAAAGCAGATGAAATTTCGGACAGTCCTAGAATTGGGTTTTGCAGTGAATATATTGAAATTATTTTTCAAAAATTAATAGAAACCATTTTTAAAAGAATGGAAATGATCGTTTTCAGCATGGAAGAAGAAGCGAGAATTTGCTTGAGATTTTCGCAAAATTTGAGTATTGAAGAGCAAACAGATTTTCTATTAAGGATTAGTATGGCAAAAAGAAAATTAATTTATCTTCGGAACCTCGTTAAGCCAAAAATCCAGCTTTTTACTGGCTTGTATCGTTCTGAGCATATTTCTACACATTTCAAGCATATTATACGATCTATGCAACAAAAAACAATATCTTATTACAAAAGACTCGACAAATCTTCTAGTTTGCTTCTAAGCGCAGAAACAATTTACACAGGCATTGCTGATGATGAGCGCACCAAGACTTCAATGAAACTGAACTCTATTATGAATTTTTTTACCTTTATCGCTGTAATATTTATTCCTTTGAATTTTACTGTCACTGCCTTTGGTATGAACGTCCTCGTGCCATTCCAAAATGAAAGTGAATTGTGGCCATTCTATGTAATTATGGGAAGCTCAATAAGTTTTGTACTGTTATCATTGATTATTATGAAAATCAAACCATTTTTAAGCTAACATTAAAAACTTGTTAATAAACTAAAGCTTTCTTTTTCAAAGTTCGCAGATTTTGCTTCAATGGCAACGGATGAAAAACCACTTCAGGATTGAATCGATTTCTATACTCACTTGCTGCCATATCTCCATGCAATTTTTTAATAGGCTCCCATCCATGCCCATCAAAAAGTGTTGAGTTCTGCACAAATCCAGAGGCTTGTGTAGATGGTCTATTAGACACCTGCACATTTTTCCAGAACCCTGTATCTGTAGTTCTATATATTTCAGGTCTTTTTTTTTCTTGGTTTACATAAGACTTTCTATAAGTAGTCTCAAATGAGTCATCAGCATAATTAGGATGAGTTTGTGGGATTGTGCATTTCCCATGGAACCTAGAAATCGTGTGATATTCCTCTTCAAGGCCTCCTCCAAATTTTCCATGAGTCCTTCTTATAGGAGATGAGGACTCATAAGGACGGTTAGGGAACCTTTCAGTTGTTCGTGGGTTTAAATATTTCTGACGGTTAAATTGCTCTTTTACTGTTTTAGTAAAGGTGGAGCCAAAATTATCGTCGGCTTTTGAGCCTGGGATATACCCAGCATAGCCAGGAATTGCACAAGATTTCGTCGTTATAGGAGTTTTGGCTCCCATATCATTTGAGCTGGTTCTAAAGTGGTTTTTTGATGTCCAGGCTGATAAATCAGTAGGAGTGATGTCATTTGATCTCACCAATGGAGAGGAATGACGAAAACTGCTGTTGACACTATTAAGATTTCCGAGCATTTTTATTATATTTCAGTAAAACTAAACGGAGAACTAATTATTAATAAAGCATGAAAAAATCAAAAATCGGCAAAAGAGAAGACATCGAAAGTGACAAGTTTTGCTATATCTGTGAAGATTTATCAATTAGAGCGAATTCTGCCACAGAATGCTCAGTTTGTGAGCTTGGAGTTTGCAAAAAACATGCACGAAGAAATGATGAAAATTCATGGATTTGTGTGAACTGCGTAAAAGAAGTAATTAAAGCCGGCTTATTGAATGGAGAATTAGGAAATAATTTAACGCAATTGAGAAGTGATATCAAAGTATATCAAGATGAAAAAACAAGGAGAAGGGAAGAAATTGCTAAAAATAAATCCACAATATCAAGATTAGAATCGCAACTTAAAACTAATGAAAGTAAGTACGTGCAAAAGATAAAAGCAATAGAAGAAAAGATAGAAAAAGAAGAAAACCGAACCTATCTTGTCGAAAGCACAATTGAAAACTTAAAAGAAGTCATAAAAAGTTCAGAAAACTCAGAAAAAGTTATCAGAGATAGGCTGAATTCTATAGAAGCTGAGATAGAACATATTGAAGAAAACCGCGACAAACTTGCAGAAGATATAGAAAAACTTGATGCCGAAAGCTGCGAGCTCGGGAAGAAAAATCAGAACATGATCCCCTATAAAAAACTAAGGACTATCACATGCAGAAATTGCCATAAAGACATTAAAATAAAGTTTAAAGATCAAATACTCATACTGCTAAGGCATATTGCTAGAGAAAGTCTAATTGAAAGTGTTATGAATACAAAAGAAGCAGTGGAGGCAAGAGAAAAAAATGATCCGATATTAGCTGAAGAAAAAAAGGCTTGCCCGAAATGTTTATTGATGTAAAATTGCTTCATATCCCTAATTTTTTGGGTATTAATATTAATGACTTATAAATAGTTATCATCTATATTTCTTATGTCAACTAATATGAAAAAAGGTAATAATCCTCAGCCAGCTGTCAAGAAGCCAGCTCCTGCTAAACCAGCTGGTAAAGCTCCTTCTAAGCCTTCAGCCCAAAAAGAGCCTCCTGCCAAGTCTTCAGGTAAAGTAGCAGCAAACCCATCCCCACCAGACCCAAAACCAGCTAAAAAAGCAGGTCCGCCTTCTATCACAGACAACATTGGAAGTCTATTTGAATCCTACTGCAACCAAGCTCACACAGAAATTGACTTTGAAGGTTTGCAACGACTTTGTGAAGACTTACGAATAAATCCGATGACTGACGTTGAACTTCTCGCATTTGTTTGGAAATGCCAAATTAAGCAAGCAGGAACAATAACTCAGGAAGAGTTTACTAATGGGATGAATGCTATAAGAGCTGACACATTAAGCAGTTTAAAAACTAGACTTAATGGGCTGAGAGATTTCGCTAGAGACCCACTTCAGAATGAGTTCAGAAATTTTTTTAGGTTTGTGTTTGATTTGACAAAAGAGCCAGGTGCTAGAAATATTGATGCAAATGACGGGATTTCTTTACTAAATTTATTATTGACTCCTCACTTCAGATGGATGCCGAGATTTATCGAATTTCTCGGCACAAAACAGCAGAAGTTTCTGAACTTAGACCAATGGATGGGAATTCTTGAATTTTGCAAGAAAAACCCAAGCAGCTTTGATAGTTATAACCCTGAAGACCCTTGGCCAGTTTTAATAGATGAGTTTGTGACGTGGACTCGACAATAGGCTTAATTTTATTTCTTTTGAGTAGTTGCTAAAAGTAATTATAAGAGCATTAAATAAAAGCTAAATCAACATGTCTACTAATGGGGCGATTGAAGTAATATGCATCTAGATAGAATCATTAGTTCTCAACTGTAACAAACAAGCCATGGAACTTCTACGCCAAGACAACTATAACGAAGCTTTATTACTGCTAAGAAAAGCTGAAAGTTTACTTTCACATCCTGAAAACCTAAAAGATGCAAATAACAAACTCCATGCAATCACTTATAACAATATCGGCTGCTTCTATAAAAAAGCTGGAAAGGCCCAGCTTGCTCTTCAATATTTACAAAGAGCTTTAGAAGTCAGCAAAAACTTCCCGTCTGAGTACACAAACCTTGCAGGGACTCATTTAAATATATGTGCAATTGTTTCACAAATGGGAGACCATGAGACTGGGGTTTCTCATGCTATAAAAGCTTTGCAGCTGCTGAAAAAATCGTATGACGAAGATGGGTCTCAAAACACCATTTCTACACTGATAATTGCACTACACAATACAGGGGTGGAGTATGAGTTTTTAGGAGAACTAAAAAAAGCTGAAGAAACTTATAAATGCGGGATGGATCTAGCTAATAAACATCTTGGGAAAAATCATCAATTAGCCCTAACTTTGACAAAAAATTATACACTTTTGGAAAGAAATAGGGAAATTATCAAGCCACAGTTAACAAAAAAACTGTATTTTGAAAAATTGTCAACTGGGTACTCACGGACAAGGAACTCAATGGAGCCTCAGCACTCTTCGGCTGGTGAAAGAACTTTACCGAAAATAAGAACAACAAGTGGAAGGGCGAGAAAAGGAAGAAAAGCTAATAAAAGTGTAGGAGAGCCTAAAAGGAATGATTCTAATAATATGAAATTCACGGAATTCTTGCCTACTACTGTAAACCAGCAGAAAAAATTCCAAAGGAATCTTCTTAGAACAGCGCCTGAGTCCCAAATTAAAAAGCCACAATTTTCGCCTATAACTGATAAACCGACAACAAGTTTTACAAGACCGAAACATCTTTCAATGAAAGAAGAAAAAGCTATAAATCATATAGAAAATAGAATAGAAACACTGAGAAGTCAGCTTGATGATTTCGAAAGTAAATATAAAGAGCTTGAAAAAAATGCTTCAAAAAGGCCGTCATCAAAGCTTGACAGACAAGCTTTAACTCCTTCTCCACCTCTATTAAACCGTTCATTAGGCCCAATAAAGCCAATTCAGCAGTCAATATCTCCACCTTCGAAAAATAATTATTCCCATATCATCACCATACAAAAGCACTGGCGAGGCTATAAAGCAAGAAAGGACTTTAAAATTCAGAAAAGACTTGAAGCTCAGGAAAAAGCTAAAGCAGCAATTGAAGAGTTAGAAATTCTAAAGAAAAGAGCTATTGATGATAATTTATATCAAGATTTAGAAGAGCAAGTAAGACCAAAATCATCATTTATTCCTATTAAAAAAATAGAAGAAAAGGTGCGCCCAAAAACCAACTCCTCAGCAAACCCACCTCCAAATGTAAATTTAAGATCTTTAAAAAGTGCTCAAAAGACCATAAAATTCCAGTTGGACCCCATTCCTGAATCCAGGATTGAAACTAAAACTGACCGTGCAATTTTGATACAATCTCATATAAGGAGATTTATTAACCAAAAAAAATATAAAAGAATGAAAAATGCTGCCATGAAAATACAGAAAAATATAAGGAGACATCAGTGTAAAAGTTTATACCAAGATATTCTATCTGCTGTGCTATTTATACAAGCGTTTTGGAGAGGGCATTTGGTAAGGAAAAAGTATCTAAAGAAAGATAAGCTTAATTAATGGTAATATTGAGTATCTAGAATTTGTATTAAAATCTTAAATAGTTAAAAGAATTTATCGATGTCTTGATATCCTCTTTCAGCATCTGATATTAAAGATTCAGTTTTCTCTGTATGGCTTTCATATAGTCTTTGAGCTGGGTTATATGAAGGTACATCACAGTCAATATCGATCGACTCAGGCTCCTGGAATTTATTTGTCGATTTAACTATTGCAGGATTTTCAGTAAAAGCTTGAGGTCTCTGATAAGGGGATTTCGATTGATAATAAAAATTATTTGGCTGGCTTCTTGAAGGTGCAGGAGATCTAAAGGTTCGCTTATTTTTTCTAATTTCTCTACTTAGTGATACAGGTGAATCTTCTCTTGAAGCTCCGAACTGTTTTGATTTCGCTGAAACATTAAATTGTTCTAAATTTGACTCTGAAGGTTTTAAGGTAATTCTATTTCCAAATTCAATATTATCAGCTTTCGCCTTTTTTTGTGGTTTTTTTACAAAGGAAATTACAGATTCTGCAAAAGCACCTTTGTCTCTTCGAGTCTCATCAATTTCAATCTCTTGTGGCATAATTTCTTCAAATTTAGGCTTAGATTTAGCTTTGTGTGGAGACCTTTCTTTTATTGGTAAATTTATAGGAAACTGCGCCCAAATATCAGGGTTAGCTTGAAGTTTCTCCATCATTTCGAAAATTGTATCAGTCATGTTTTTCGGGGCTTTTCATACAGAAAGGAATCCAGAAATCCCTGCAATTACGATAAATCTTCCATCTCTTGACCAGCTGATAGCTTTCATGCTGCTGCAGTTATTAAGTCTGCTAAGTTCAGTAGATTTTTTCCCTGTCCCTGTTTCGTAAACTACTAATTTTACATATGAACCTATTTGGTTTGGCAGAAGAACACCTATATAGAGTCCTGAGGGATCTTGTATGCATCCTTTAGGATTTATTTCAGTTTCAATAATTCCTGCGATTTCTCCATTGTCTATGTTGAAAATATATATCCCACCTAAGCTGCAAGTCACCAATAAAAATGACCCACTTGCATGGATACAAAATCCATTAGATTTTCCATCAATTGGAAATAGATTGAAGTGAGTTCTTTCGAGTTCGCCTTGAATAGCTTCAAATGTCTGTATCTGGACACTGCTTGAATCTTTTAAGGTTGCAGCTTTTATACACATTCCATCTCCATCTATACATTCATGGAATTTTATTGTTTGTAAAGCATTTTGGTTCCTTATCCAAGGATCTTCAAGCACAATACCAACTGTTTCAAAATTTGAGTCCAAAATTACAGCTTGGCCAGAGCTAAACCCAACCCCCAGAAAATGGCCGCTGGGTGTAAACGAAAGATCAGTCACCTCTGAGCTTGATATTTGTAAGCTATTTAAATATCTAGGCTTTTCCCCTAAATCGAAAAATTTTACAGTCCCTCTACTGAATCCGCAGCATACTGTCTTTTTAGAAGGATGTACCCCAATGGCAGTAACATATCCTTTTCCACCAGAAACTTCCATAGCTTGCATATTCCAGCCTTTTCCCACATATTTTCATACATAAAGGCAACCTTCATTGCTGCTTGATACAAAATTCCATCTTTCAGTCCATTGTACAGTATTTACTGGGGAGCAGTGCCCTGATGATTGATTTATCACTTGGCCTTGGGACATATTCAAAATTTGTATTGTAGCGTCTTGGAATAGGGTATATAGGATATTTCCTCCATTTACTAAGATTGCAGAAATGGATGATTGATGAGTGGATGGAAGCTCTCTAAATAGACGGTTTGTGCGTAATGAGTACATTGTAATTGAACCAGTTGTAGAGCCGAAATAAGCATAGTCTTGATATGTGGCGACTGATATAAAACGAAGCTTTGGGTGCTGGTAATTTGCCATGGACTTTCCAGAAACGTTCACAGTCATCACATTTCCGTTCTCTAGAAGTACTACAAATAGATTTAGGCTTTGGGAGAATCCTACTTGTAAAATGTTATTTTTGAAATGTAATCTTTTAGAAATATTGACTGAATTATCTATTTTCCAAATCTTCAAGCACAAATTTTCAGCTGTCGCAAAGCTTGATTGATCACTCAATAAAGTTATAAACAAACAGCTTTCCTGCATCTCTAAATCATCTGTTTGCCTCAAAATTAAATCTGGAGCTCTCCACTCCCATAGACTAATCCTATAGCCTCCTTCATTTTCATTTTCAGCAATAATAAGCCTTCTCCCCAAAAAACTGCAAATGACATTAGTAGTTGGGGATTTTCTCGGTTTAAATGGGACCCATTTAGCGCAGACTTGTTCAAGAGTTCGCCATCTCCACACACAAATTAAAGGCTGCAATGAGCTTTCGATAGTTATGAAGTATTCAAAGTCAGATGAAAAAGCTATAGATGTAACTGGATTATCATGGCACCTTAAATTGACTTTTCGGTCGTTATTTATGTCTCATAGCACTACCACTGTGCCAATTGAATATATAAGGGTGTCTGAGGGGCCATGGACTGCATATGCGTTCATTACACCTGTGAGCTCAAGAAGTTCCCACTCCTCTTCCATTTTAAAATCTAAGAAACTATTAGAAAATTATTTAATATTTTTATCATGCTAGCGCTGATCAAGCCAAAAACAAGATATTTGGATGGCTTATTCGCTAAATTTTTCCAGAAGAACTTGCAAAGATATAAAAATCTTCACAAAAATAAATCTATTTGTATAAGAGAATTTTTTCAATATGAATTTCAGCATTTCTATTGCTATCTATTATAGGAATTTTAACAGCTATAATTTATGGAATGAAAAAGTTAAAAGTTTTGTATTATATTATCAGGCTATTAGGGCCAGTTTGCCTCATTGGAGGAGAAATTGCAACAGCTGTTGGCAGCTGGCAGTCTTTTATTGGAAGAGATGAATATGTGGGAGCTTGCAATTATATCGTCACCAAAAGTTATTTTGAAAAAATAACAATAGTTAAAGGGGCTGATGGGAGTTGCAAGGCTTATAAGAATAATGACAAAGATATTTGCCATTCTAGCAATCAATATTTAAAGCATGATTTTGGAGATTATCATTCACAGACACTAGAACTAGTTAACATCTCATTTGACTATTACGCATCTTTACTTGGACTAATATGAGCGATTTTTGTATCAGCTCACTGTCTATGTTTCTTATTTATTGAAATCTACAGAAGACAGCGCTTCTATCGAAATTACTCATATTGACTAGGAATGTGATATACCTTTTTTATGAGATATCCAACCATCACATACAGCTTGGCAACTTTTTTATTTGGTTCTTTCTGATATGAAGACTGTTTAGGAGCATTCCAAATATGGGTCCATTCAAAATTTTATTACTATTTATTAACTCTTTCCTTCTTCCTTTCATTATTGCCATATATTTACCTATACAGACTTTTGTGAGATAGAATTGGGCTAAATCTCACTGATTTCGGAAACACTTATAAGGTAGAAAATATTTTCAGCCCTTCTGAAAGAAACACACATAAGAGATGACAATATGAGATGCTAGGAGGTCTAGTTTCTTTATTACTAACTGACTGTATCATTGTATCAATAATAGGATTTATGTCGCAGGATAGTGCGTGAATTTATCTGATTATTGATGCGAGTTTTACTTTATTAGCACGTTGCTTAGAGTGCTGCAAAGCAATAGAGTATAAATATCAGATAGATCGCAATAGGATTCATGCAGCATACGTAAGAGTTTAGGCAAATCCTGATTGTTTAAGCAATTATTAATAAGTCATAACTAATTAAGGCGACTAAGAAACATTTATCTTACTTCTTAATGTGCTTAGTTCTTGCTGCAGGTGTTGTACCTTCTCTGAATCCATTCTTAGCTCTACGAGGAATAGACTTCATATATTTCATTCTTCCAGTGCCTTCACCTCTTCTTCTGTGGGTTTTCAGGGCCCAGTTGTAGTGTCTCATTTTAGCACTTGGATATCCACAAGATGCGCACACTTTAGTTTGCTTGTGAAGAGCTCTTTTGTTGCATCTTCTGCATACTGTGTGGGTGTGTGAATTTCTCTTTCCTGCGCTAGGCGTGCCTTTAGTCTAAATAGTCATTTACCATTCCTTATAAATTTATGCCAAATAACTATGGATGAAATTGTAATTATTGAATTTCAGCTTTCAAGGAGTGAAATCTAAAATGCATAATTTAGATTTAAATGATAAAATCAATTATAACTATATTTTTAAAATTTAAATATAGTTAAAAGAATGATGCTTAAATTTATAAATAAATACAATCAAAATTAATTCAAAAGCAGATAATTCCTTATAATTATTGAATTTTTTATTTTTAGCTGAATTTTTATTTGTAATTTTCATGATAATTATGGAAAAATATGATTAGAATATTTAGAAGGGCATTCAGTCAAGTAAGGTTGAACTGAATTACACCTGATGGAAAAGAAATCGCTACAATAGCTAAAATTGGTGAAACTTTGCTAGAAAATGCTCATGCTAATGGTATTGATTTAGAAGGAGCATGTGAAGGCTCATGCGCGTGCTCCACATGTCACGTAATTCTAGAACCGCATATATATGACAACATAAAAGAGGCTACAGCTGATGAAGAAGATATGCTGGATCTTGCTTTTGGGTTGACACCAACATCAAGACTTGGATGCCAAATTAAAATTTCTCAAGAAATGGATAATTGTAAAATCAAGCTTCCAAGCGGTTCTGTTAATTTGTATGTAGATGGACACAAGCCTAAACCTCATTAAATAATTACAGCCAAATTATAAGGCATGCAGGGATTTTTTATATCTTTAAATATCAGTCATCGTCGAATAAAGAATTATTTTTAGTAGTATACTTTAATTTCTAAATAGAAGGATTAAAATTGCGAAAGTGATGGCAGATAATGAAGCTATGTCTATTTAAAAATTTATCTATAAGTATCATGATCGATATAGCTTTGAGTAATAAGTTAAGAAGCATTTAAAAATGAGTTGTATTATACTAAATCAATAATTCAAATGAAATTATAGATATTTTTAGAAAATTGGAAAATTAATAGTTACATTAAAATTGATAATGGATATTTACTGAATCTGCGGTTTAATATGTCTTGAATAAAATTTTTTAAGCCCCAGATTAATCATGAAATATTGTTTACTAACTCCTTTATAAGTATGATTATTTTAATTATAGTTTAGAAAATTTATAAATGCTTAACTTTAAAATAGCATTTATACAAATTCCATATCAAATCCATATTTATAAAATTTTAGACATAGCGTTTTAAAACCTATCTAATTCAAATTGAGCTGGATGGCTGCTATCAATTACTAGCACAAATCCATTCTCTATAACTTCAATATAAAAATGGCTATTCGAATTCCAACTCGTCCACATCCACAGTTTACACCAAAGGCTTCCAATTCAAATTCAAATTTGACTGGAAAACCCCATGCCCTCAATCCATTCATCTTTGAAGATAAAACAGCGAAATCCACAGCTCTACTTCCAAACTTAAACTCCTTCAACATTAATTCTCTACGAAAAATCCGAAAAACGAAAAAGGCTCATACTCTAAAATTAGAGAGATTTAGCGATCCATTGCAAAGCAGTCCAAGCTTAAACTCTATTGTTAATCAAAAATCAGGCGGATCTTTTCGGAGGTCAACATATTTTAAACTGACCGCTGATCCTTTAAATTCTTCACCGCTTTTTGACGATTTATATGAAGAGGAGAAAGAAATTATAGCACCAGCACCGTTTAAGGAAGTTGTAGAAGAAGATTTGCAGAAATCCATTTTTAGATCCCAGTCAATTGATGTAGATAATTCACAACCATCATTTTGGCACAAGATTTCTGAGAATATCAAAAAACCTGAAACCCCTGAACTTAGACAAGTTAAAAAACCTCAAGGGTTAAAAATCAGGATTGTAAAAAGCAGTCAAGGTTTGCCTTCTTCTCGATCGAATGAAAATCTTCAAAACTCGCCAAAAATTTTAAACGTCAAAAATACAAAATCACCTGAACTTAAAAGAGAAGAGCCAAAAGGTTCCGAAAAATGGAAAAAATCAATGAAAGATCATTTATTTTTGACCTTTCAAGCTTTAAAATACTTAAATTCCCATCCATCAATTGACATGGATCTCGTTAGATTAAGAAAAACCAAGCTGACTAAAAAGCTTGGATTTAGAAAAACAGTGATTTTTGATTTAGATGAAACTTTAATTCACTGTGTAGACAACGAGGCTTATGAAGCTCCTGATGCAATTGTCCCTGTAAAATTCCCCAATGGCATGATATCAAAAACGAAAATAAAAATAAGACCTTATGCAGTAGAATGCTTAAGGGCGATCAGCAAAATATGCGAAGTGATAATTTTCTCTTCTTTTAATCAGACATATGCTGATGCAATTATTGATTTTTTAGACCCAAAAAAAGAAATAGTACACCATAGGTTATATAGGGATAGTTGTGTTATTGTTAATGGCTTAATTATCAAAGACCTTAGGATTCTGGAAGACAGAAATCTAGAGGACGTCGTCATAGTTGATAATTCAGTACACAGTTTTATATATCAATTGGAGAATGGAATACCTATTGTTAGTTGGACAAATAACGAAGACGACAAGGAATTATTAAATTTAGTCAATTATATCAAAAAACTTATTACTACTGATGATATCAGAAAATCAAACAGAAAAACATTTAAACTTCACAGATTTTACATGGATTATACCCATGAATTTGAAAGTGATAGTCCATATAAAGTTAAAAATTAAATCAAATTTAAAAAAAGTTTTATTTTTGTAATTAAAATTTGAAAACTTACAACAAAATTTTAGCAGTTAAAAGGCGAAATTAAAATTAAGTTATAAAAGCGAGCAGGTGCAACCACAACAACAACATCACTTATGATTTTCGTTTATCTTTTTATTTCCGGTTTGAAGAGAGTTATTATAATGTCCATAATCAGATTGCTTTTTATTTATATCATTGCTTTCCTTTTGTTCAGTTTGAGCTAAGTTATAAGAAGATTCCAAATTTTCATCTTTACTTTTCTTTTGCTTTTTAGCTTCAGTTTGAACTAGGTTATTAGGATATTCTAAATTAGATTCAGAGTGTATAATGCTTGGGACATAAATTTGCTTATTTTCTTGATGCTCTACTCTACTTTCTTGCTTTAGTCCAAAATTATATGAAGCGGGATTTTGAGCTTTTTGGTTCAAAGAAAAATTTTTTTGTGGATTATTTTTTGCCACTTCTTGTTCCCTTTGTCTCTTTTGTGGGAGTTTAATCAATTCTTCAATTATGGCTTTCTCTTGCTCATACAAATTTCTATTACAACCTCTACAAATAATATTTCTTCCTATTATCAAACTGCTTTCAATGTCATCTTTCTCAACTTCATCCCCACAAGCTAATGTTATAAATTTCCTTTTTGGAGTCTTAGCAATATCTTTAATTCCTTGTTTATAATATTTTACCAAAGGATATGCAATCGAGCAGCCTTGATCATATAGGAAGACTGGAATGCACATTTCTGTGCCGACACTATTCATAATGGTGCTTCTACCTTTACTATATATAATTTCCACGGTGAAATAAAATTTTCTGGCCAAAATCAAGGAAGAATTCAATATATTCAATTTATCAGCTTTCATTTCAGCTCCACAAGCCAATACTAGAGCTTTCAATTCACTAATGAATTCAGAATCAATTGTTTTTTCATCAAGAAAATTCATTCCTTCAGCTTTGAAGCCATTCATAAAGTTCATTCAATAAGGAAATTGAGAGTTTCTGTTAAGCTGCTGCAGAGCTTGAAGAAAATGGTCTAAATAGCTTTTTTCGTAGAGAAAAGAAAATTCTAAGTGAGAGAGAATTAAGGCAGCAGGGAAGGAGAAAAAATCTAATATTCGTAGCTGATAGATTGCTTCTTTATTGATGCCATGGATTTGGAGTTTAGAAGGGTCAAAATCTAATCTTTGGCTAAGGTTCAGCTCCATTTATTGTAGAAATCAAAATTATTAAAATCCTCGTCTGGGCTTATACCCATAATTGAGATCATTCTTATACTTATAACTGTCACCAAAAATTAATTAATTTTTTTTCGATTAATCAAAATAAGATTTCATTAAAAAATTTGTTTATGCAATAAGAATTTCATACAACTTAAAATAGATAATATAATAAACATCTTTTCATTTTAGCTTTCTTAAATCATTGCAAATAAAAATGTATAAGGCTCCAATTCGACACTTCAGTATCAATAAATTTGCACTTTGGGTTGATCATGCCTGGACAGGTGCTGAGCAGAGAGCTCATGAGATTGGCAAAAACTATACTTTCATCAGCCTTTTCTCAAGAATAGGAATTCTCAAGAGTCCAAGATTAATCAGCTATCTTGCAGAAAAACTTGACAAACCAACATTACCACCAGCTGTAGAAAACTCAAAAGTCACTGACAACTCACTCCTGCTGTTCTATTCTCAAAACGTAGCAAAATACCTTCCAGGAATGCGCTTAGCTGCTGAATTGATCGCTCCTCTGTATTTATTGATTGTTCCTCCATGGTGGCTGCCAATTATGTTTTACACTTTTGGGATGTGGTTTTACCAGCCTCTGGCAGCTTCATTTTCAAGATCTGCAGTTGTAAGAATGGACTTGCTACCAGATTTAGAAGCAATCCATTTCCAAAAGGTCGGAGCTTTTGGGTTCACTAGGTCTGAAATCGTTCCAATAAAGAACTTGGTGAAATCCAAGCTGGAGCATTCGAAATACGATTATTATCATAGGCTTATGGCAGGATTTGACAGAGATATGATGTTTAAAGATGCTGAGTCTGGAGAAGAGTATAATTTTGAAGTGACAGGAACATGGATAGATGAGAATCTTAAGCATCCTCTTATTAACTAAGGATCATATCCTTCTTATAATATTTGTGGTGTCTTTATAATTTTTTATTATAGCTTTATAGATATAGATAGAAATAGGTTTGATATTCTAGATTTATTATAAAAATAGATATTTTTAAATTGATAATTTTAATAATTCTTTTTATGTAGAGCTGCATAGAATAGGGGAAAAAAATAGAATTATTTTGATAATAAAATAATTAGATAGAAATATTGAATTTTATTAGAATTGAATAAGCGATTATAATAGAGAATTTTAATATAGCCTTCTTGTAATTATTTGTGAGTAGGTAGATCTAGGAATTATTTAACAATAAAATTGTTTAATATGGCATTTATTATTAGCTATTTCGATATGGTAATTTTATCAAATTGATAAATTGATACTCTATAAAAGAAATAAATTAGATTTGAGATTAATCCACTATATAGAGTTTTATATTCTCTAAATTTTTTATACTTAATATTTGAAATTTTAAGAATTTTTAATTAAATAATATTATTAATATCTTTAATTTAGAACTATTTGAGGATAACAAAGCAAATTTAAGGAGTTTAATCTTGTATTAGGTCCTGCTTAAAAGGGATAGTCTCATGATGTCACCATTTTTCTTGGCTGCCATATTTATTTTAATGCTAATTTTGACTTAGTCGATTTTCCAAAATGGCTCCATAGCAAAAAAATAAGGAAATTTTTTTTTTGTATATATAAGAGGGGTCGAAATAGAAAAATGGAAATAGAGTATGAATACTAGTACCCTAGTGAGGAACGTATTGGGAAAATTTCCGTGTCTTCTTAGCAATAAACGCGTGATTATATATCTAAAACGCTGTTAGACTGCGCTGACCCCTAAGTACCACGTATGAGTTTTCACCATGAGCTGTTTCGCGTTAAGGGAGACAGCTGTTTGCCTGAGGGTTGTCGCATCTATTGCCTGGGTATCACTTTTGAAAGAAAGTGCAGTAACTTCGGGCTGCTCTGTAGTTGACCTTGCTATACTCGTATAGCCAGTCTCAATTAGATAGAGTGAGTGAGGTGAAGGTGTCAGAATTGACGTTTTCATTGATAGTAATCTGGTTGATCCTGCCAGTAGTCATATGCTTGTCTCAAAGATTAAGC
>CATKHK010000103.1:0-144725 GCA_949751835.1 Blepharisma japonicum | reverse complement strand
GAATTTTGAGAAAATTAGAAATATTTTTTCAGAACTTAAAACGAGAATTATGGCAAGCTCAAGTATCTCTATAATTTTAAGTACTGCAGAAGAGAGGCGTGTAAGACCGGGATATTATAGGTCATGGGCATACCTATCACATCATTTTCATCATTTCAGAAGAAGAACCAAGAGCCATTACAAAAATTATAGAGTATATGATCTCTTCCAAAGGGATGTAAAAACTTTTACTTTTACTTCTCCAAATAATGAGAAATTTGAATTTATTGAATATGGAGAATGGAAAATTATTGGGTCTCCAGAGTATGTTTACTCTCACGAGGATTGGGCATTTGCTTAATTAATTTCATCCTTTTCTTCTTTCAAATAATTTAAAATTATTATCAATATATTATATAACATAATTCATACTTAAAAGCAATTTTTATTGCTGAAAGCAGTAATATAAATTATGTAAATAATTTCTTAAAGCTTTTTATATAGCAGGAATGCATACGTATTAATGCTCAATAAGATTAATTATAATATAATACTAATTTTAAAATTTCCACATCTTAGCTGCTTTATGTATAATACCACCACTAATAATAAAACTTCATTTTGTTGAGACATAAATAAGCTTAATCGATTCTTTAGCAGCCGCAATTTTTTTAATTATTTTTCCTGAACTATAGTCTCATACAATTATGTTGCCATTTTTATCGCCAGCAATAATATTTTTCCATCAGGTGGCCACTTCAACTTACTTATGCTATAACCCGAAGAAAATTCTTTAATTTTTATATTTTCTTTTCTTTCTTGCTCTCTCTATATTCTAGATTCCAAGCACTTATTATTTTCGAGTTGCCAATTAAAATTAAATTGCTTTCGCAATGCGAGATCTTATTAAACTATCTTTTTCAATTGCTTCATTCCAAAATGAAATGTTCTGCTTGTCTACACTTCAAATAATTTCATGATTTTCTTTTATCATTACAGATAAAAAGTTTCCACAGTGAGATCAAACCCAACCACCAATTTTATAATATCTACCTGGTGGTTCTATTTCCAAATCATAGCTATTTTTTTTCCATCATTAGAAAATGTAATATTTTGAATTTTTTCATTTATATTGAAAACTTTGAGTAAAGTTTCATCATAAATATCTCAGATTTTAATCGACTTTTTGCCAGCTGCAGCAAAAATTGAACCAGGCCATGCAATAGATTTAATAGTTGAAGAATCATATAAATTAGGGGTAATAGTCCGATATTTTTTAAACAGTTTTTGATTTTCAGTAAAAAATATAAAATCCATTTTTAGCTAAAACTGCGAAGAATTGGCTGTCATATGAAAAAGAAACTTCTGTTATTTCAAATATTGGCAGAAAGTGTTTGTTCCCTTTGCTTCTTAGCTTTAATAGTCACATATATTTTTCTTGGGTTGAAAAGGCTTTAAAAGTACCTTTAGGAATTTTAATTTTTTGTTTACATTTCATAAATCAATAATTTCTGAAAAATATCCCTGCTCTGAAGCTAAATATCTGCTATAAGGAGAAAAAAACAACTGGAGAAGAGCCCCTTGTTAAGATTGTGATTGGTTCTAGATTTTCAGCGCTATAAAGGATAGTTTTTAAACCTGAATAAATAATAAAATATTTGCGATTAGAAGAAAACACAATGTTATATATGAATTTCCCTTGAATGGCATTGTAAGGGCATATTATTCAAAAATACTTTCTATCGCAACAACAACCTATGAATCTTGATCTGGTGATCTAAGCTTTTAATGATAAATTTCATATGCTTACAGTGTGAAAAGTTGAAGCTATTAGTTTTCCCCTAAAGGTGAGAAGTTTGCATAACAAATTCAGTCACTGAGAAAATTAATTTCATTTGCTCTTTGTTTTGCTTTTATACTGTAGACTTTCATGACAGTACTCGAAGCTAAGCAAAGATAGCTACTACAAGGAGAAAAACTGCATGGTGTGCATTCTTGAAATTTGGCAATTTGAATTTTAGAAGAAGCTAAGTTTATTAAAGGTTAGAGTACCTCTAAGAAGTATCGCTGCCAGCACTAATTGAATACAGAAGTAAACAACCTTTTACTGAAAATAACCTCGACAGTAAAGTTCTCATTGCTGAACGAGAGAGGCAAGCACAAATCCCTAATACTTTTAAACTCCGATTTGGCTTCAAGTAGCAGCAAACTCTGAGCAGGTCTGAGAAAGGATGAATATTATAAGAAACATCCAATAAAATTGCCATTTCACTATTGGAATAGACTAAGTAGTTACCATCATCAGAAAGCAGTAAATGATTTACTGATCTAGTATTTGCATCTATAAAAATTTTTTGATATGTTTTTGCATCATAAAGTCTTGTTTTACTATCTCAATGTGCAGAAGTTGAAATAATTCTCTCACAAGGAGAACATTGTATTTCTGTATGTTTTTTAAAACAAAAGTTTAGGATTTTTCCAAAATTAGCATTAATCATATTGCAGTTTCAGAAATTTGAGCTATAGAGATTAGCATTTGAGAAATTAACTCCATAAAGATTGCTTGATTCAAAGTTAGTGCTAATAAATAAACCCCATGATAAGTCTGCATTAGGGATTTTTATTTTACTCAAATCTTTGTTTGTAAACGAGAATCCAGACTTATTAAGAAGTGTTATTGCATTGCTTGCTGCTAAATTGATTGAGTCTGATATCTTTGATGTAAAACGACATTAAAAAGAGTTTCTGTAAGAAAGTTAATAATTGAGCTGCTTATTTTTGTATAAACATTTAAATCAATTTTATTCAAATAGCTCTCTTTTATAACTTCGATATTATTTTCTATTTGCAAAGCTTTTAGAATTTTTTCAGCCAAAATCAAGTTTATTTGTGCTTTGGTTAGACGAGTTTCTTTGTTTGAGAAGAAATATTTGATTAAGCTTATTTTTGATTCTTCTTTAATTTCCTATAAAGAGTCAGGAACTTTTTTCTCTTCAAAATTATTGTTTGAAATTCTTTTAATGGCAGGATCAAGCTTGCCAATTAGATTAAGAAATCTCTCATGGTCTTCGAGATTTTTCTGGAATTTTGATAATCGGTTTATAAAAGGACTATATTTGGCTTTTATTAATTTTCTTTCCGTTTTGAACTCTTTAGAAGCCTCTTTCTCTTTAATTTTCTTTTTATTTGCACTTTTTGAATCGCTTGACAGTGACTTGAAGTGTTTATTAGTGATCATATTAATTTTATAAACCTATTTTTATTAGATTTTATTAGATCATTTATCAACTTTTCCATAACTTAATTTGCTCTTCAAATTTATTTTTACTAATAATAAAATTTTCTCTTGCTAAGAAATCAATGGAGCACTTTTCATATTGAAAGGCTTTTATATCTTTAATTATTTTTCCTGAAATATAATCTCATACTATTATTTCTCCTTTTTTATTGCCAGCAATAATCCTATCTCCATTAGGCGATAACAAAATCGAGCATATTTTTCAATCCACAAGAATTTCTTTAACCTTTATAGCTTTTTTCCCAAAGCGTATCATATTTCCTAAGTCTCAAACTGATATTATGTATCTTTCTTTATTGTTTTCATTTATAATACCAGCTGATATTAAATAGGATCCACAAAAAGAGATGTTTATTGATGTGTATTTCTTAATTTCTCTTTCTTTAATTTTAAATTCCTGACTGTCTGCTCTTCAAATTTTTATATATTTTTTGCACCTAGCTGCAAATAAAAAGGCCTCACTGCAGGATCAATGGCATTTCAAATTAGTTGAAAACCAATAATAACTTAATTTGAGAATTATTAGATTGCTATCAATGTCTAATATATCTATGTGATTAGATATATCTGATACTGCAATTTTTTTGCCATCAGGTGAAAATTTTAATCATTTAGGCTTTAAACTTGTTTTAATTAGCTTATATGCGAATTCATCATAAATATATCGGATTTTTATTGTAGTTTTATCAGTTGTAGAAGCTAAAACTAAATTAGATAGTACAATAAGTGAATAGTGATGATTGCGAAACCTTTTAAAAAATTTTTGATTTTCGGTAAAAAATATAATAATTTCTTTATGAGTTACAAGAGCAAAGAATTGGCTATCTTGCGAAAAAGAAATCATTTGAATTTCTCAATCTTCAATCTGGTTTTTAATTTTTTGAGTATTTAATGAGATTTTTAATGTTGTTTTAATCTCATAAAAACTTCCTTTTGTAATTAAGTATTTTTTATCAGCCAAAATGCCTCAAAATCTTCTAGTAATATTAGTTATAGTTTTATTAGCTTTTCATAAATCATAAATATTCTTTCCTCAATGAAAATATCTTCCACAAGGAGAAAAATGCAGATAATCATAATTGTCTCTATCAAAAGCCAAGATTTTTTCTAGATTTTCAATGCGATAGAGAGATGTGCCTTTATTAGCAATAGCTATATATTTACGATTTAAAGATATTGCAAAATAAGGTGTACTTGAAAAAGCAAGTTTATTTAACTTTGTTTTAGTTGATAAATTTCATATGCATACAGAAGTTTTATTAAATGCAATTAATTTCTCCCCGGAAGGTAAAAAGTATGCTGCTTGTAAATCTTGATCTAATCAATTAATTTCCCAATTTCTTTTCTCTATTATGCTGAAAATTTTCAGTATATTTTTAGGTTTATTTTCACAAACCAAACAAAGAAAATTATTGCAAGGTGAAAAATCTATTGAGAATACACTATCCGAAAACTGGGCGATTTGAAACATAGTAGAGGCATCTCACAAAAAAACATTTTTTGGATCATTTTTGAAACAAGATGCTAAATAGTCCCCATTATCAGAAAATAATAAGGATAGTATGTTTCATTTATCCCTTATAAGTCTTGCAATTTCCTGGTAGCTTTGTGCGTTGTATACATATATTTTATTCCATGCCACAATTACTAGAAATCTACCACATGGAGAAAACTTTATAACTTCAATATCTTCTTTAAAGCTAGAAATAATGCTCACTCCAAAATTAGCATTAAGCATGTTGCAATTTCTGAAATTCGAGTCATAGATATTAGCTTTTGAGAAATTAACACCAAAAAGATAGCTTGACTCAAAATTTGTGTTAATAAATAGCCCACACGATAAATCTGCATTAGGGACTTTTATTCTACTCAAATCTTTATTTGTAAAGGAGAATCCAGATTTGTTGAGAAGTGTAATTGCATTGCTTGCTGCTTGATTGACTAAGTCAGAATTTTTTGATTCTAAAATTATACTATAAAGAAGCTCTTTTATATCCTCTGTAAGAAAATCTATGATAGAGTTTCTTAATTTTTTATGAGCATTTAAATCAATTTTATTCAAATAGCTGTCTTTTATAGACTCGAAATCATATGTGAAATGTAGAGCCTTAAATAGTTTTTCGGCCAAAGCCAAATTAATTTGTGTTTTGCTTAAAAGTAATTCTTTGCTTAAGACAAACTTTTTCATCTCAAGGAGACTTAGGTCAAAATTTTTTATCAAACATTTTTCTTTAATTTGACAGAAATTTTCAACATCATTTTGTTTTTCAAGGTCATTGCTTGAGTTTCTTTTTAAGAATGCATTTATCTTTACGATCAGTTTAAGCAGTGCATCTTTTATATGGGCTTTGAGATTATTTTGCACTTTTATGTTTTGACTTATAAAAAAAGAATTAAACCAATTTTTAATCAATTTTCTTTTTTTGTTGAATTCTTCATTAGATCTTGCAGCTTCTTTATCTTTTACTCCGCTTATCCTTTCTAAGTCATCAATAAGCGGCTTAGTATTTAGTTGAGAATACATATTTATTATAATTTATAGTCTTGTGCTAATTATTATTTTCGATTTTCAAAGCTTTTAGAATTTTTTCAGCCAAAATCAAGTTTATTTGTGCTTTGGTTAGACGAGTTTCTCTGTTTGAGAAGAAATATTTGATTAAGCTTATTTTTGATTCTTCTTTAATTTCCTATAAAGAGTCAGGATCTTTTTTCTCTTCAAAATTATTGTTTTAAATTCGTTTAATGGAAGTATCAAGCTTGCCAATTAGATTAAGAAATCTCTCATGGTCTTCGAGATTTTTCTGGAATTTTGATAATAGGTCTATAAAGGATTATATTTGGCTTTTATTAATTTTCTTTCCTTTTTGAACTCTTTAGAAGCCTCTTTCTCTTTAATTTTCTTTTTATTAACACTTTTTGAATCACTGGCCAGTGACTTGAAGTGTTTATTAGTGATCATATTAATTTTAAAAAACCTATTTCTATTAGATTTTATTAGATCTTTATAAAATTGACTTGTTAGTTAATTAGAAATTATGCCTGATTTTTATATAATGAGCAAGCTATTAAAAATTACTCTTTTAACTATTATCGTTATATTTAAATCTGATATGCCTTATTTAGACCTTGACTTGAGTATTTATATTTGTTTTGTAATATTTGATTTGTAGACTTTGAGTAGGGTTTCGACATTTTCAAAAGTTTGCGACAAAAATTAAGCAGTTTAGAATTGTACCCCGCTTACAAAATTTTGCTCTAAAACTATATATAATAAGAGAGCATGCTTATAAAATACTATGAGCGTTCTTATTAATTATGAGCATCTTCTCATCATACTAAATGAAATGCAGTCTTTTTTGTTTATCTGTATCTTTTTTTGCATCTCTGCAAATCCGTAAGTAATGTCGAAAAGAATCATGACAGTTGATAACTTCTGCTATAAAATGCTATTACAAATTATAAATGTACATAAGCGATTTATTTCAATATTGAAGTTTTATTTTCTTTAGGTAAACTTTCTAAATCTAAATCTCTATTATGAAAAGTGATTTATAATTAGCAAAATAAATTGTTTGCCATTACGATAACTCTTGCATAATGTTTTTTTATAGATTAACTTAAAAATTATGGTGATTAATATAAGAAAGTATGGATAGATATTCTATCTATCAGAATATCATTTATCAAATTTCCACAACTTAACTTTTTGTTCAGAACCATTTTTACTAATAATAAAATTTTCTCTTGCTAAGAAATCAATGGAACACTCTCCATATGGAAGCGCTTTTATATCTTTAATTATTTTTCCTGAAATATAATCTCATACTATTATTTCTCCTTTTTTATTGCCAGCAATAATTCTATCTCCATTAGGCGATAACAAAACCGAACATATTTTTCAATCCACAAGAATTTCTTTAACCTTTATAGCTTTTTTCCCAAAGCGTATCATATTTTCTAAGTCTCAAACTGATATTATGTATCTTTCTTTATTGTTTTCATTTATAATACCGGCTGATATTAAATAGGATCCACAAAAAGAGATGTTTATTGATGTGTATTTCTTAATTTCTCTTTCTTCAATTTTAAATTCCTGACTGTCTGCTAGTCAAATATTTATATATTTTTTGCAGCTAGCTGCAAAAAAAAAGGCCCCACTGCAGGATCAATGGCATTTCAAATTAGTTGAAAACCAATAATAACTTAATTTGAGAATTATTAGATTGCTATCAATGTCTAATATATCTATGTGACTTGATGTGTCTGATACTGCAATTTTTTTGCCATCAGGTGAAAATTTTAATCATCTAGGCCTTAAATTTGTTTGAATTAGCTTATATGTGGATTCATCATAAATATATCAGATTTTTATTGTATTTTTATCAGCTGCAGAAGCTAAAACTAAATTAGATAGTACAATAAGTGGATAGTGATAATTGTGAAACCTTTTAAAAAATTTTTGATTTTCGGTAAAAAATATAATGATTTCTTTATGAGTTAAAAGAGCAAAGAATTGGCTATCTTGCGAAAAAGAAACCATTTGAATTTCTCAATCTTCAATCTGATTTTTAATATTTCGAGCTTTAAATGAGATTTTTAATGTTTTTTTAATCTCAGCATAATTTCTTTCTGTAATTAAGTATTTTTCATCAGCAAAAAAGCCTAGAAATCTTCCAAGAGCATTAATCATAGTTTTATTAGCTTTTCATAAATCATAAATATTCTTTCCTCAATTTAAATATCTTCCACAAGGAGAAAAAAGCAGATTATTGTAACTATCAAAAGCCAAGATTTTTTCCAGATTTTCAATGCGATAGAGATATGTGCCTTTATTAACAATAGCTATATATTTGCGATTTAAAGATATTGCAAAATAAAATATTCGTGAAAAAGCAAGTTCATTTAACTTTGTTTTAGTTGATAAATTTCATATGCATGCAGAACTTTTATTAATAGCAATTAATTTCTCCCCGGAAGGTAAAAAGTATGCTGAGTGTAAATTTTGATCTAATCAATTAATTTCCCAATTTCTTTTCTCTATTATGCTGAAAACTTTCAAAATATTTTTAGGTTTATTTTTAAAAACCAAACAAAGAAAATTATTGCAAGGTGAAAAATCTATTGAGCGTGCACCCGAAAACTGGGCGATTTGAAGCATAGTAGAGGTATCTCACAAAAAAACATTTTTTTGATCGTTTTTGACACAAGATGCTAAATATTCCCCATTATCAGAAAATAATAAGGATAATATTTTTCATTTATCCCCCATAAACTTTGTAATTTCCTGGTAGTTTTTTGCGTTGTATACATATATTTTGTCCCATGCCACAATTGCTAGAAATCTACCACATGGAGAAAACTTTATAACTTCAATATTTTCTTTAAAGCCAGAAATAATGCTTACTCCAAAATTAGCATTAAGCATGTTGCAATTTCTGAAATTTGAATCATAGATATTAGCTTTTGAGAAATTAACCCCAAAAAGATAGCTTGACTCAAAATTTGTGTTAATAAATAGCCCACACGATAAATCTGCATTAGGGACTTTTATTCTACTCAAATCTTTATTTGTAAAGGAGAATCCAGATTTGTTGAGAAGTGTAATTGCATTGCTTGCTGCTTGATTAACCAAGTCAGAATTTTTTGATTCTAAAATGATGCTATAAAGAAGCTCTTTTATATCATCTGTAAGAAAATCTATGATAGAATTTCTTACTTTTTTATGAGCATTTAAATCAATTTTATTCAAATAGCTGTCTTTTATAGAATTGAAATCATATATGCAATGTAGAGCTTTAAATAGTTTTTCGGCCAAAGCCAAATTAATTTGTGTTTTGCTTAAAAATAATTCTTTGCTTAGACCAAAATTTTTTATCAAACATTTTTCTTTAATTTGATAAAAACTGCAAACATCATTTTGTTTTTTAAGGACATTGCTTGAGTTTCTTTTTAAGAATGCATTTATCTTTACGATCAGGTTAAACAGTGCATCTTTTGTATAGCCTTTGAGATTATTTTGCACTTTTATGTTTTGACTTATAAAAGAATTAAACCAATCTTTAATCAATTTTCTTTTTTTGTTGAATTCTTCACTAGGTCTTACAGTTTCTTTATCTTTTACTCCGCTTATTCTTTCTAAGTCATCACTAAGCGGCTTGGTATTTAGTTGAGAATACATAATTATTATAATTTATATAATCTTATGCTAATTTTTATTCTTAAAAATTAATTTTATACCTCTGCCTTAAGGATTTTCTCAGAAATTACTAATATCTCTCTTTTTTTTATATCAATTTATAAAATTCAGACTATTTTGCTAATAAAAATATTTAGTTTGGTGATAAATTGGCGCACTGTATTTTATCATCACTGTTAAACATTTCAATTTATTGTCAAACTATATTAACTTTTCGAGTTCTTCTTAGATCTATAGCAAATAATAAACCTTGAGGAGTATTCTGATACCAAATTTTTAGAAGTTTCCTTAAATTTCTCGAGTTTTGGCAAATTTTTTATTAAGTCTTCAGCTGACTGTAGAATTTTCAAAATCTAATCTTTTCCTTTAATCGCTATATGTTATCAATAATAGCCATTATTAAAATCATCTAATAAAATGAATTTAAAAAATTATGAAATAAAGATTGTTTAGTTTATCCAAATAGCTCTCTTTTATGAATTTGTAAAGCTTTTAGAATTTTTTCAGCCAAAATAGAATTCATTTGTGCTTTGGTTAGATGAGTTTCTTGTTTGAGAAGAGATATTTGATTAAGCTTATTTTTGTTTTTTCTCTCATTTTGGATCGACTATTGCCAAGATGGCAATTATTCTACAATACTGAGGATTCTTAAAAGATTAATAGCCTTATTAGTAGGGTTAACATCCTTAAGAATGTTAGTCTTATTAATAATTGGATATAGCAAGAGTCTTAAGGTGTTAATACTTAACAAGATTATTTAAATAGATATAATACTAATATCATCTTTAAAGTTTCCACATCTTAGCTACTTCAGGCCGAACACCATCACCACCGCTAATAATAAACCTTCTTCTTACTGAGATATCAATAAAATTTGAAGCTCATTTTCCAGCAGCTATTTTTTTAATTATTTTTCCTGAAATAAAATCTCATACGATTACATTTCCTCTATCATCACTAGCAATAATACTTTTTCCATCAGATGACCACATCAAATTTCTTATTCTATATTTGTAAGAAAATTTTTTAATTTTTCTAATTTCTTTTTTATCTTGCCCTGTATCTTCTAGATTCCAAACACTTATTGTATTTCAGTTACAAATTAAAATTAAAGTGTTTTCACAATGAGAGATGCTTATTAAACTATATTTTTCAATTGCTTCATTTTCAATTAAAATTTTCTGATTGTCTACACTTCAAATTATTTCATTATTTTCATTCAGCATTAAAGATTCAAAGTTTCCACAGGGAGATCATGCCCAGCCAATGCTACTTCATTTATTTAGTGTTAATTTCAATGTTATCAGACTATTATCAATATCTAATATATGGATAAACTGAAGTCAAAAAATAGCAATATTTTTCCCATCAGTAGAAAATTTAATATTTTTAGGCTCATCATTTATATTGATAACTTTAAATAGAGACTCGTCATCAATGTGCCAAATTTTAATTGCATTTTTATTAGCCGCAGCCAAAAATGAACAAGACCACGCAATAGATTTATAGCAATAAGGCTTTTTAGACTGAAATTTTTTAAGCAGTTTTTGATTATCAGTAGAAAATATAAAAATCGTTCCATTTTCACTTAAAACTGAGAAGAATTGACTGTCATTTGAAAAAGAAAATTCTTTTATTTCAAATATGGAAACAAAGTGTTTGTCCTCTTTACCTCTTAGCTTTAATCGCCATGATGTTAAATTTTCATTTCCCGACACAAACGCATACTTCCCTTGAGGTGAAAAGCCTTTAAAAAATCAAGAAATTTTAATTTTTTTGTTTACATTTCATAATGTAAAATATGAGACAAATTCCCACCCAATGAAAATATTAACTGCTATCCTTGATAATATCTTTAATATTATTACCTATGATAGGTATTTTGCTTGAGAATTAATACTTGACCCATTCATAAATCAACAATTTCAAAAAAACATTGCTTTTTTAAAGCTAAATATCTACCACAAGTAGAAAAAACAGCTGAATAGGAGCCACTTGCTAAATCTGTGATTGGTTCTAGATTTTCAGTGCTATAAAGAATAGTTTGAAAAACTGAATAGATAATGAAATATTTGCGGTTAAAAGAAAATTCAACTGTGTAATGCCCTATGAATCTTTTCCTGATGATAGTGTCTTCTGTAGATAAATTTCATATACTTACAGTATCTTTATCTAAAGCTATTAGTTTATCCCCTAAAGGTGAGAAGTTTGCATAATAAACAGAGTGTTCGAGATATATAGATTTATTTACTATTTTCCTTGCTTTTATACTGTAAATCTCTGCAATGTCAGAACCCTTTGAGGCTAAACAAAGATAGCTACTACAAGGAGAAAAACTGCGTGCTTTGCTATTTATAAATTTATCAATTAGAAGTTTAGAAGAAACATCATATAAACCAGTGTACTCACCACTATCAAAGGCTAAATAGTTTTCATCACCAGAAAGCAGTAATTCATATCATCGTCCAATTTTTAAATCTAGAATAATTTTTTGATAAGTTCTTGCATCATACAGTCAATTTCCATTTCATGAAAAAACTAAAATAATTCTCCCACAAGGAGAACATCGTATTTCTGTATGTTTTTTAAAACAAAAGTTTAGTATTTCTCCAAAATCGACATTCATCATATTGCAGTTTCTGAAGTTTGAGTCATAAAGATGAGCATTTGAGAAATAACTCCATAAAGATTGCTTGATTCAAAGCTTGTATTAATAAACAAACCCCATGATAAGTCTGCATTAGGGATTTTTATTTTACTCAAATCTTTGTTTACAAACGAGAATCCAGACTTATTAAGAAGTGTTATTGCATTACTTGCTGCTAAATTGATTGAGTATGATATCTTTGATTGTAAAACGATATTAAAAAGAGTTTCTTTTATGCCTTCTGTAAGAAAACTAATAACTAAATTTCTTATTTTTGTATAAGCATTTAAATCAATTTTATTCAAATAACTCTCTTTTATGAATTCAAGGTTATTTTCTATTTGTAAAGCTTTTAGAATTTTTTCAGCCAAAATCAGATTTATTTGTGCTTTGGCTAGACGAGTTTCTTTTTTGGCGAAGATATGTTTAATCAAGTTTATTTTGATTTTATATTTGATTTGGTATAAAGAGTCAAGATCTTTCTGCTCTTCAAAATTATAGTTTGAATTTCTTTTAAAAGTAGCATCAAGATTGCTAATTAGATAAAAATCTCTCTTATGGTCTTTAAGATTTTTCTTTATTTTTGATAATCGGTTTATAAAAGGATTGAATTTAGCTTTTATTAATTTTCTTTTCTCTTCGAGATCTTCGGAGACTCCTTTCTCTTTATCTTTCTTTTCATTTGCACTTTTTGAATTACTGGCCTGTTGCTTGAAGTATTTATTAGTTATCATATTTTTTATAAAACTATTATTTTTTGATTTTAATCTCTTGATAAAATCGGCTTATTTGTAAGTTTGAAGGAAAGCTGACATTTATGCAAAGAGTAAGCAAGCTTCCAGAAATTTCTTTGTGTGTTGAGCCATTCTACTTATATTTCAATCGTATATGTCTTATTTTACAACTTGAGTATTTAATATTTGGTTTGCAAGAATTGATTTGCAGACTTTGAGCAGGCTTTGATTTTAGATGCTTACGATAAAGATTAACAAAGTAAGAATTTTTATTTATTTTGTTGAACTCTGTTTTAATAGTTAAAGAAGAAATTCTGGTTATAAAAGATATCCAAATAAGAGTTATAGCCTTTTAGAGTTATCAAAAAGATTATAGCGAATATAAGAAAGCAATCTGAAAATTAACATTAAAATAGAAAACAATATTTTTTTGGAAATTAAACTGGAATTTGCATTTGGTTATCATATAGCAAACAAAATTTATCTATAGAATTGTTCATTTAAGTATTGCAAAGACGAATTTTATTACTACTAATAAAGCAAGCTTATCAATGAGAATAGCACAGAACATCCTTTAAAGAAGACAATAAAATTATGAAAAACTCTAAGATCAGTAAAAGAAGCCTATAATAAAAAATCTATAAAACAATCTTAATTTTTGCAATTAAAAGGCATTAAATATAGCAAATATTATTATAAATTAAGAAAATCATCTCAATTCCTTTAACTTTGAGAGAACTCTTCAATATAAATATCTTCGCTTCTTTTATATACATCATCGAATTTTACTTCTAAATCAATTATTATTATTTGATTCTTATAAGTTTTATAAATTTGATACTTGCTTCTATAAAATTTTAACAGAAAATACCATTTTGTCTCGGTATAAAATTCAATGATCAGGATGAAATAAAATAAAGATGTCTCAGATACTCGAAAAGGTTTGCTCATTTTTCTAAACTTACGCTGGAAAGCTAGAAAGAATTTAATTGCTGAAGTTTTCAAGAATTTTGGCTTAAATTGAGAAAAAGAAGCATTCAAGCTTTAGAAGTTTATAATTTAAAATTGTATACATCTATTGCTAGCAAAGCCTTTTTGTGATCACTAGCCTATCAATATTTTTGATCTTTAAACTAAATTAGCTTTCCTTGTTTTCGTCGTATTTAATCAAACTAATAATTCGGCACAATAAAAGTCCTTTATAAATATGGGTTTCATTGGACCACTAATTGCTATCTTTGCCTTCATAATGCCTGCTACTGAAAGCTATTATCCAATTGATAATGTAGCTTTTTGAAAGGATTCATTCGCCAACAATCAATGAAAGAGTCAGAACGGAATTTCTGTAAGGCCAAATCCATCATCCCAAGACATTACAAGTGCTGTTCAAGCTTATAGTGTAGCAAAGAATGGTGAAGCTTGAGGCCTTGAGGCAAACTTTAATAGCCAAATAGCAGGTTCATGGTCCTTTTTAGTGGACTATTGGGTGAAATTTTCATCAACTCTGAGTGATAAAATATTTCAGTTTGGCCAAGACTCAGAGCCTCATTACATTTTTTCATCAAAAACAACAAATGGGTTTATTAAAGGAGCTTTCTATAAAGATGCTACTACAACTGACTCTGCGAACGACTTCTATTTTAAAATCCCTTTGAGTAATTGCTATACAGATAATTTCATCCTTATTGCCTTTCATTGGAGTGATTGGGGTGAAGATGCAAGTACTTCAGTTGTAAGGTTAGATGTTCTCATTTCTGGAGTAGGGTTTGCCATCAAATCCTATGCAGGACCGACTTCAGCTTTCCAGCTTCCTACTGGCTATATGCTTTTTGGATTGTCAGTTTATAAAATTCCATTCTCTTGATATTTTCCATTGAGGCGAATTTAAAGACTCAGAAAATAAATTTATGCAGATGTGATACTCAGATGAGCCTAGCCTTATGACATGTTCCTGCACTGTTGATTGTAGTGATGATGTGTGCGATGAGAATGGCACGATGTGTCATAGTTCTAAAGATATGTGTATTTATAGTGATTCAGATCCTTGCAGTAGTTGTTCTGAACCAGCTAGAGATAATAGTAATAAATGCAATTCATGCTTGACTGGGTTCTCATTTAATCAGTACCATCACTGTATTTTTTACTTTAGGCTGCTCTGCTACTCTCAAAAATTGTATTGATTGTTCACCATTATCAGGAACTGTTTGCACCTTATGTGAAGCAGGCTTCTTTCTTTACGTTGATGAAGCAGGATTAACATCTTGTCATGGTAAATTTTATTTAGCTTGCGATAAATCCTGCGACAATTGCGACCCAAGCCCTTATTGTTTTTATTGTGCAACTGCTATCACTCAAACTGGTAGCAAATGTAGAGTTGATAGCTTTGGATATCAAATTTCTTTTAGTTCTCCAAACATAGAACTCGATTTTGCGAGTCCTCTTACAACTGATTTGACGAAAGGTTCTTTTTATGCTAGGACAGACTCAAACCCCCCTATAGATATACCTTCAACTCAGTGGACTCTTAACGCATGCAAAAAAGGGGCAAAGCAATGCACTATTACGACTGACCTTACGGAAAGCCAAATCCCTTTTATCTTTGATATGGAATTCATTCAAGCCTAATAAGATAATGATCCTTTCTTAATTTGACTATTAATAATTTCTGCTGTCATATAGATAATGTTTTAAGTCATAGCTGAGCAATTTTAAGAATAAATCAGGATGCCGATGCTTTAATTAACTCTAATGCAATTGAAATAAGTATTTAAATGTGATCAAAAGCAGCAGGATAGAGCTAATATTTCAAGAGCAAGTTTTTGACATTTTTCTATTTTTTGTTCTTTTGTGCAGGAGACTTACTTATTATAAAATGCATAGTTATAAAAATTCAAAGTGTCATGCGACTTTATTAATTAAAGAAATATATGTTAATAAAGAGATAAGTAAAATTCTAAATATTTTACATTTAAACTCTCTTAAATTATATTATCTCTATAAATTATCTTTAATTTGTAATTTAATATTTAGAGTGCTGAGGAATACACATTTTATTACTAAAATTATAATTATCTAATAACTTTCTCTTTTATTGGATCAGAATCATTTGTTTTAGCCTCAATTCGAATTTATAATATCTCTCATTCGAAAAATTAACAGCTATATATATTGCTTCTTTATTATACGAGTGATACACTTGTGCAGGACAATTGTTGCTAATTCCTGACTCTCCTATTTGTCTCCACATATAATAGTCTTCTGCTTCGCTTTCATAGATTTTACCACCGAATTCTATCAAATACAGTCTGCCAGCATCAATTATAATTTTTCTTTTTCTTGGAGAAAATTCAAAAGGAATTTTTATATAAGTATCTGAGTCAATTGAGTAACTCAAAATATTTGCATTGATGCTCCCACAAATTAAAATTACTCTATTAAAAACAATACAATGACAATACGAGTCAGCTTCCGGCAGGGATTTTAATCTGATTCACATTTTTGTATTTAAATCAAATCTATCTGCTAAAGTTAAAGGACCATTTCGGGTTCCTCCAAAGCAGTAAATTTTTGAGTCAAAATAGGTAGCTGACGAAAATGCGCAAGCAGTCCCAGAAGGCATAAATCGAATCCTACAATTTTTATCAATTAGCAATGCAATGCCAGAAGGTGGTGCATCCTTACCAAATAAGAATAAATCGCCATTTGGAAGTTGGGTTATGCAAGTGCCAACATTTAGCTTTTCAGAGATAGTCAGCACATTCACTTTCTCTGTTTCTGTTTCAGTGCCATAAATATATAAATCAGATCCAGTTTCATTTTTATTTATAAGAAAAATAGATGTTTTCAGACGATAAGCATTTACGTAGTCTTTGTAATCCTGAGCTAGTTGCGGGTCAGAACTTAAGGCTTCTTTTTGCTCGTTTTCATATAATGTGACTGTATTTCTGAAATCTTTTTCTACGTCTAAGTTAAAAGTTTGGCTTAAAAGTTTAGAAGTTTTAGCTTTCAATCCTTCAGGAGATGAATCTTTATTTTCAACAGTTTGGTTAAGTTCATTTTTAGCTTGTACCGGCATATTGAGATTTGAAATAATTCTTTTATTAGATTCTGCAATGATGATTTTAAGCTGATTCTCAACTAAACTTGTGTCAATATTGATTTTCATTTTCCGCTCTATTTCTTTCTTTCAAGTTTCAAGATCACTCTTATTCTTTTCTACATCATCTCTTAGGCCGGTAATAAACTCTTTTAGTTCAGCTAATTGATTATATTTTTCATCAATCATTTTGCTTTGATGTTCAAATCTTTCTTCTAAGTTTTTAAGCTCAGATTTGACCACATTCAATTCATTTGATTTATTAAGCTCTATTTCTTGGTTTCAATCTTCAAAACTTTTCATATTCTTTATCAGATCTGAAACAGAATTCGTAAGCCCCGCTAATTCACTACTTTGCGAATTTATGATTTTATAATGCTCTTCTGCGTTTTTTTCTATTTTAAGCAATAACGTACTGTTCTTCTTATGGAATCCTATTTCTTGTTTAAGAGCTTCAATTTCTCTATTTGTCTTTTCAGCCCTTCTCATTAACTCTGAAATATTCCCTTTTATTTCTTTTGATAACTTTTCTATAGGGTTTACTTTCTCATCGAATCTGCTCTTCACTACATTAATCTGGCCAACAAGAAAGTTCTTATCGCTTTCCCTTTGGACCTTAACTTCTTGCTCATAATTTTCATGTTTCCTTGCGATATTTTGAAAGCTATTGCTTAAATCTAAAATAGCATTTTTGGATTTCTCTGCATCAGCTCTTAGACCAATAATAAACTCTTTTGCTTCAGCTAATTGATTATTCTTTTCATCTATCATTTTGCATTGCTGCTCAAATCTTTCTTCTAAGTTTTTAAGCTGAGATTTCGTCATATTCGCCTCATTTGCTTTATTAAGCTCGATTTCTTTTTTTCAATCTTCAAAGCTTTCTATATTCTTTATCATATCTGAAGTAGAATTTTTAAGCCCCATTAAATCACTATTCTGCGAATTTATTATTTTATCATGTTCTTCAGTTTTTTTGACTATTTTAAGAAATAAAGTATCGTTCTTCTTTTGGAGTCCTATTTCTTGTTTAAGAGCTTCAATTAGTTCATTAGTCTTATCAGCCCCTCTTATTAACTCTGCAACACTTCCTTCTATTTTTATTTTAAACTTTTCCATAGAGTTAAGTTTTGCTTGCTCTTCCAATCTCTTCTTTATTTCATTAATTTGACTAGAAAGAAAGTTCTTATCACTTTGACTTTGAAACTTTACTTCTTGCTTGTAATTTTTAAACTCCTTTGTGGTATCCTTGAATTTTTCTGCATCATCTATTAGACCTGCAATAAACTCTTTTGCTTCCTTTAACTGATGATTATTTTCCTCATTTATTTTTATTTGCTGCTCAAATCTTTCTTCTAAGTTTTTAAGCTGAGATTTCACCATATTTGCCTCATTTATTTTATTAAGTTCTATTTCTTGCTTTCACTGCTCAAAGCTCTTCATATTTTCCATCAGACCTGATACAGAATTCTTAAGCCCTGTTAAATCACTATTCTGTGAATTTATTATTTTATCATGCTCTTCTTCTTTTTTGTCTATTTTAAGCAATAAAGTATTATTCTCCTTTTCTATTTCTTGTTTAAGATCTTCAATTTTTTTATTAGTCTTCTCATCCTCTCTCATTAACTCTGAAATATTTCCTTTTAATTTTTCTGATAGCTTTTCTATAGAGTTAAATTCTAGTAGTTCTTTCAATCTCTTCTTTATTTCATCAATCTGGTTAACAAGAAAGTTCTTATCATTTTCCCTTTGGAGCTTTACTTCTTGCTTGCAATTTTCATGTTCCCTTGCAACATTTTGAAAGTCACATTTTAAATCTAAAATTGTATCCTTGAATTTTTCTGCGTCATCTCTTAGGCCGGTATAAAATTCCTTTGCTTCAGCTAATTGATTATTCATTTCATCATTTTTTTTGCTTTGCTGGCCAAGTCTTTCTTCTAAGTTTTTAAGCTGGGATATCATCATATTTGCCTGATTTGCTTTATTAAGCTCTATTTCTTGCTTTCAATCTTCGAAGGATTTTATATTCTTTATCAGATCAGAAATAGAATTTTTAAGCCCCATTAGATCGCTACTCTGCGAATTTATTATTTTATCATACTCTTCGGCTTTTTTTTCTATTTTAAGTAATAAAGTACTATTCTTCTTTTGGAGTTCCATTTCTTGTCTAAGAGCTTCAATTTCTCTATTTTTATTCTCAGATTCTCGAAAAAGCTCTGATAACCCTATAAAGTTAAGTTCTAGTTGTTCTTCAAATCTCTTCCTTGTTTCATTGATATTGCTGGCAAGAAAGTTCTTATCACTTTCTCTTTGGAGCTTTACGTCTTGCTTATAATTTTCAAGCTCCCTTGTGGTATTTTGAATTTCAGCTTTTAAACCTAAAATAGCATCCTTAAATTTTTCTTCTTCATTATTCCTTCTATTTTGCCTTTCTATGCTAAGGAGCGTACTTTTTAGAGAAATTTCAAGCTTTTCTTTAATTCGAGATTCAATTTTTTCATCAATTTCTTGATTGACTTCATAAAACAATTTTGCATTATTATAAGATTCTGAGTTAACTGGGATTATTGTTTTAAATTTTTCAAGAGCCATTTCGGGATTTAAAGATAAAAGATTTATAATTGGATCTTGTTCATATTTTGATATTTTTGATAAAAGAAACCAAATATTGAAGAGTGGATTAAAAAAAAGTTGACCTTCTTTCCGAAAGTGATAATCGAAATTTAATAATAACAATAATTAATATTAAAGCTAAGACATATGCTCACGGTATAGATCCTGTTAATTGTTTTAAAAATAACTCGTTGAACCAAAAATGATGACATGCTAAAGTCTATTAAGTAAAGAGCATTCGGCAAGAATCTATATAATGCAGAAAATATAAGATTTAGAGTGTTGAGGAATACACATTTTATTACTAAAATTATAATTATCGAATGACTTTTTCTTTTATTGGATCAGAATCATTTGTTTTAGCTTCAAATCGAATTTATAATATTTTTCATTCGAAAAATTAGCAGCTATATATATTGCTTCTTTATTATACGACTGATACACTTGTGCAGGACAATTGTCGCTAATTCCTGAGTCTCCTATTTGTCTCCACATATAATAGTCTCCTGCTTCGCTTTCATAGATTTTACCACCGAATTCTATCAAATACAGTCTTCCAGCATCTATTAAAATTTTTCTTTTTCTTGGAGAAAATTCAAAAGGAATTTTTGTATAAGTATCTGAGTCAATTGAGTAACTCAAAATATTCGCATTGATGCTCCCACAAATTAAAATTACTCTATTAAAAACAATACAATGACAATACGAGTCAGCTTCTGGCATAGATTTTAATCTGATTCACATTTTTGTATTTAAATCAAATTTATCTGCTAAAGTTAAAGGACCATTTTGGATTCCTCCAAAGCAGTAAATTTTTGAGTCAAAATAGGTAGCTGACGAAAATGCACAAGAAGTTCCAGGAGGTAGCAATTGAAGAGTACAGTTTCTATCAACTATCAATGCTATGCCACTAGGCGGTGAATCCTTGCCAAAGCAGAATAAATCGCCATTTGGAAGCTGGGTTATGCAACTGCCAACATTTAGCTTTTCAGAGATATTAATTGGATTCATATATTCTCTTTCTGTTTCAGTACAATAAGTACATATATTATTTCTTTTTATAAAAATAAGAGATGTTTTCAGACGATAAGCATTTACATAGTTTTGATAATCTTGAGCAAGCAGCGGGTCAGATATTAAGGCTTCCTTTTGCTCATTTTCATATAATGAGACTGTTTTTCTGAAATCTATTTCTACATCTGAGTTAACAGCTTGGCTTAAAAGTTTAGAAGTTTTAGCTTTTAATCCTCCAGGAGGTGATACTTTGTTTTCAACAATTCGGTTAAGATCAATTTTAGACTGCACTGGTATATTGAGATTTGAAGTAGCCCTTTTATTAGATTCTGCAATGATAATTTTAAGCTGATTCTCAACTAAACTTGTGTCAATATTTATTTTCATTTTCCGCTCTATTTCTTTCTTTCAAGTTTCAAGATCACTCTTATTCTTTTTTGCATCATCTATTAGGCCGGCAATAACCTCTTTTGCTTCAGTTAATTGATTATATTTTTCATCAATCATTTTGCATTGCTGCTCAAATCTTTCTTCTAAGTTCTTAAGCTGAGATTTCGCCATATTAAGTTCTATTTCTTGCTTTCACTGATCAAAGCTTTTCATGTCCTTTATCAGATCTGAAATAGAATTCTTAAGCCTCTTTAAATCACTATTGTGCGAATTTATCATTTTATTATTCTCTTCTGCTTTTTTTTCTATTTTAAGTCCTATTTCTTGTTTAAGATCTTCAATTTTTTTATTTGTTTTTTCAAAATCTGAAATATTTCCTTTTATTTCTTTTGATAACTTTTCTATAAGGTTTACTTTCTCATCGAATCTGCTTTTCATTTCATTAATCTGGTCAACAAGAAAATTCTTATCATTTATCATTTGATTCTTAACTTCTTGCTCGTAATTTTCATGTTTCATTGTGATACTTTGAAAGTTATTGCTTAAATCTAAAATCGCATTCTTGGATTTCTCTGCATCAGCTCTTATACCAGTAATAAACTCTTTTGCTTCAGCTAATTGATTATTCTTTTCATCAATCATTTTGCTTTGCTGCTCAAATCTTTCTTCTAAGTTCTTAAGCTGAGATTTCGTGATATTCACCTCATTTGCTTTATTAAGCTCGATTTCTTGTTTTCAAACTTCAAAGCTTTTTATATTATTTATCAAATCTGAAATCGATTTTTTAAGACCCATTAAATCACTATTCTGCGAGTTTATTATTTTATCATACTCTTCAGTTTTTTGGTCTATTTTAAGCAATAAAGGACCGTTCTTTTTTTCATTTCCTATTTCTTGCTTAAGAGCTTCAATTTCTTCATTGGCCTTATCAGCTCTTCTCATTAACTCTGAAATACATCCTTTTATTTCTTTTGATAACTTTTCCGTTGAGTTAAGTTTTGCAAGCTCTTCTAATCCCTTCTTTATTTCATTAATCTGACTGGCAAGAAAGTTCTTATCATTTTGACTTTGGAGCTTTGCTTCTTGCTTGTAATTTTCAAACTCCTTTGTGGCATCCTTGAATTTTTCTGCGTCATCTCTTAGACCTGTAATAAATTCTTTTGCTTCAGCAAAATGACGATTATTTTCATCATTTATTTTGCTTTGTTGCTCAAATCTTTCTTCTAAGTTTTTAAGCTGAGATTTCTCCATATTTGCCCCATTTATTTTATTACGCTCTATTTCTTGCTTTCAGGCTTCGAAAGATTTCATATTCTCTATTAGATCTGAAATAGATTTCGTAAGCCCTGTTAAATCACTATTCTGTGAATTTATTATTTTATCATGCTCTTCTGCTTTTTTGTTTATTTTAAGCAATAAAGTATCATTCTTTTCTATTTCTTGTTTAAGATCTTCAATTTTTTTATTTGTCTTCTCAACCTCCCTCATCAATCCTGAAATATTTCCTTTTATTTCTTCTGATAGCTTTTCCGTTGAGTTAAGTTTTATTTGCTCTTCCAATTTCTTCCTTATTTCATTAATCTGGTTAACAAGAAAGTTCTTATCGTTTTCTCTTTGGAGCTTTTCTTCTTGCTTACAATTTTCATGCTCTCTTGCAATGTTTTGAAAATCACCTTGTAATTCTAAAAATGTATCCTTGAATGTTTCTGCGTCATCTCTTAGACTAGTATAAAACTCTTTTACTTCAGCTAATTGATGATTTGCTTCATCAATTATTTTGCTCTGTTGCTCAAATCTTTCTTCTAAGCTTTTAAACTGAGATTTCGTCATATTTTCTTCATTTATTGTTTTAAGCTCTATTTTTTGCTTTCACTCTTCGAAGGATTTCATATTCTTTATCAGATCTGAAATAGATTTCGTTAGCCCTGATAAATCACTATTCTGTGAATCTATGATTCTATCTTTTTCGTCTATTTTAATCAATAAAGTATCGTTCTTCTTTTGAAGTTCTGATAGCTTTTCCATTACTTGTTCTTCCAATTTCTTCCTCATTTCATTAATCTGGCTAACAAAAAAGTTTTTATCATTTTCTCTTTGGAGAATTATTTCTTGTTTGTAATTTTCAAGTTCCCCTGCACTGGCTTTAATATCACCTTTTAAATCGAAAATAGCATCCTTGAATTTCTCTGCTTCATTATTCCTTATATAGCTAAGCCTATTTTGCTCTTCTATGTTAAGGAATAAACTTTCTAGAGAAATTTCAAGCTTTTCTTTAATTAAAGATTCAATTTTTTCACCAATATCTTGATTTGCTTCATAAAACAATTTTGCATTATTATAAGAATCTGAGCTTGTAGGAATCATTGTTTTAGCTTTTTCAAGAGCCATTTCGGGATCAAAAGATAAAAGATTTATAATTGGATCTTGCTCAAATTTTGATATTTTTTGTATATTAGAAATCTTCTCACAACAGTCGTTTATTTCTGCTATTTCTAAATCTAGTTTATCTAATATCTCATTAAGATTGCTTTTCGAGTTGCTTAGATTCTGGCTAAAAAAAGTAATTAGTTTTTTCTTTATCTTATCTTTTTTTGACATTTCTTTTGAAAAAAGCGTTAAAATCGCTTCTTTTGTTCCTTCAAATGGTTGTAAGAATAAAGATTCATTGGTATGAGTTCCTCTTGAAGTTTTGCAATGCTTTATGAAGTGCAATTCACATGAGTAGGTATATGGAGAAGTGCATCGGCAAACATACTCGACTTCAAGCTCGCAGCCATGTTCATTGCATTTTCTAACCTCCATTTTATATGATTCTATAATTCTGCACTCTATTTTAAAATTAGTTTAAATTAAACAGCATAAGCATACTTATTTCACTAAATATATGCAGACACATTTGCTCCAGATTTTAATATTTTTGATAGGTTCGAATTCAAGATTATAACTATATTTAAATATTAATTTTTTAGATTTTATAATTTGCTAAATGTATTCGCTATTTATCTCTTTGATTAGTAAAAAATTACATTCTTTCATTACTCTTAAATCAAATTTATATTCGCTTTATATCTAAACTCAGCAATTTAGATTGAATTTATTCAAAAATTAAAATATTTGTAAAGAAGAATTCATCATGATTCAGGCTCTAGGATGTAATTGCCTTAATTTCATATCTTCAAAAATAGCTGGATTATTCATTTGGAATTGTTAAACTAATTAAATTGGTTTGAAGGAATTATTGCAAGAAGATTTCGATAAGATGTCTCTAAGGGAAATAATTCTATGCAGTTGGATATATGAATAGGCTATGAAATTAAAATGTGAAGACAAGGTTGAAGTAATAGAAGAATCAGGCTTTTTTATGAGAAATTGCTAAAACTTGATAATCTTGGTCCAATTTAAATGGACGACAAGCCATAATTTATTATTATTATTATTTCACTAGGCAGCAAAATCGGATGTCTGTTTGCTTGGTATATATTAGAAAACTGCGGTAGATCACCTAGTTTAGTCTCTAGCTTATTAATAATAAATAAAAACTCTAATTGGGAAAACGCTGTTCTTGCTCATCTTTTTTGGATTCACAGAAAATGACTGAAAATTTTTAAATTTATTATTTGTATGCCTCTACAAAGCAACTATTTTTCTTTTTTAGCTGGTAAAAATCAATAACTTTTTTCTCTGCAAAACTGCTACATAAAAGCTTGATTAGACTTAATAATTAGATAAATAAGTGCATCATATGACCACACAATAGCAATGCTATTAAAATTATAGCTTATTTTTTATTTTTCTACTCTTTCTTACTCTTTTCATTATGCATTAAAATGGTGGAGCTGTATATTAGGGATAAACGAATTGTGATGGGCTTCAAGTCAAAAATCTATCCCAACATTAGTCGATTTGCATTCAGATAGTAAGACTGCTTCCTATGCCTGAAAATGAAGATACCAACAATATCCTTTTGAAACTTCAGCACCATTCTGCTAGGCAGCTGAAAGCATACCTTTAATATAACTGCTAAGAACTTCCAAGTACTTAATTTCAAGATAATTACCCTATTCAATCTAATTAAGCGTGGAAGCTTGCACACTTAAAAGCTATTAAAAGCCTATTCAGACTTGAAAATTATTTTTATTAAAATCATTTTCATTTATTACGCTGAGATTTCAAATTCTCCTCATTTGCTTTATAAAGTTCGATTTCCTTTTTTCACTCTTCAAAGTTTTGCATATTCTTTACCAGATCTAAAATAGAATTTTTATGCCGCATTATATCACCATTCTGTAAATTTATGATTCTATCATAATCTTCAGTTTTTTTCTTTATTTTAAGCAATAAAGTGCCGTTCTCCTTTTCAAATGCTATTTCGTTTTTAAGAGCTTCAATTTCTTTATTGGTCTTATCAGCCTCACTTATTAACTTTGAAATACTTATTTCTTTAAGTTTTGCTTCTTCTTCCAATCCCTTCTTTATTTCATTAATCTGAATAACAAGAAAGTTTTTATCATTTTGGCTTCGGAGCGTTACTTCTTGCTTGTAATTTTTAAGCTCCTTTTCAGTAGTATCCTTAAATTTTTCTGCATCACCTTTTAGACCGATAATAAGTGCTTTTGCTTCAACTAGTTGATGATTATTTTCGTTAATTATTTTGCTTTGCTGCGCAAATATTTCTTGTAAGTTTTTAAACTGAAAATTCACCATATTAGCCTCATTTATTTTATTAAGCTCGAATTCTTGCTTTCACTCTTCGAAGTATTTCATATTCTTTATCAGATCTGAATTAGAATTCATAAGCACCGTTAAATCACTATTCTGTGAATTTATTATTTTATCATGCTCTTCTGCTTTTTTGTCTATTTTAAGTAATAAAGTATCATTCTTTTTTATTTCTTGTTTAAGATCTTCAATTTTTTTATTTGTCTTCTCAGCCTCTCTCATTATCTCTGAAATATTTCCTTTTATTTCTTTTGATAACTTTTCCGTTGAGTTAAGTTTTATTTGCTCTTCCAATTTCTTCTTTATTTCATTAATCTGGTTAACAAGAAAGTTCTTATCGTTTTCTCTTTGGAGCTTTTCTTCTTGCTTACAATTTTCATGTTCTCTTGCAATATTTTGAAAATCACCTTGTAAAACTAAAAATGTAACCTTGAATTTTTCTGCATCATCTCTTAGACTGGTATAAAACTCTTTTGCCTCAGCTAATTTATGATTTGTTTCATCAATTAGTTTGCTTTGCTGCTCAAATTTTTCTTCTAAGTTTTTAAGCTGAGATTTCGTCATATTCGCCTCATTTGTTTTATTAAGCTCTATTTGTTGCTTTCACTCTTGTAAAGATTTCATATTCTTTATCAGATCTGGGGTAGAATTCGTAAGCTTCGTTAAATCGCTATTCTGTTTATTTATTATTCTATCATGCTCTTCGGCTTTTTTGTCTATTTTAAGCAATAAAGTACTGCTCTGTTTTTGGAGTCCTATTTCTTGTTTAAGAACTTCAATTTCTCTATTGGTCTTCTCAGACTCTCTTATTAACTCTGAAATATTTCCTTTTATTTCCTCTGATAACTTTTCCGTTATTTGTTCTTCCAATCTCTTCCCCATTTCATTATTCTGTTTAGCAAGAAGGTTTTCATCATTATCTCTTTGGAGCTTTAATTCTTGCTTGCAATTTTTAAGTTTCTCTGCGTTGGCTTGAATATCATCATTTAAATCAAATATAGCATTCTTAAGTTTTTCTACTTCATTATTCCTTAAATTGCAAATCCTATTTTGCTCTTCTATACTAAGGAGTGCACTTTTTAGAGAAATTTCAAGTTTTTCTTTAATTAGAGATTCAATTTTTTCACAAATTTCTTGATTTGCTTCATAAAACAATTTTGCTTTATTATAATCATCTGAGCTGTCTGGGATTATTGTTTTAATTTTTTCAATTGCCATTTCGGCGTTTAAAGACAAAATGTTTATAACTGGATCTTGCTCAAATTTTGATATTTTTTGTATATTAGAAATCTTTTCATAAAAATCATTTATTTCTGCTGTTTCTAATTCTAACTTATTCAAAAGCTCACTAAGCTTGCTTTTAGAGCCGCTAACGTTATTGCTAAAAACAGCTATTAATTTTTTCTTCTTCTTATCTCTTTTTAACTTTTCTTTTGAAAGGGATATCAGAATCGCTTCTTTTGTTCCTTCATATGGTTGGAAGAATAAAGATTCATGAATATGAGTCCCTCTAAAAGTTTTAAAATGCTTTATAAAGTGCAATTCGCATGAATTGACACCTGGTGAAGTGCATCGGCAAACATACTCAACCTCAAACTCGCAGCCTGGCTCATAGCATTTTAGAAATTCCATTTTTGTATAAAATTCTATAATTCGCACCCTCTTTAAAGTTAGGCTAATATTTAACAATAAAGCTTACATATTGGGCTAATATATTGCAGACTCAATAAAGCATCAATTTTTTGAGAGTTTTTTATAATATATTAAATTTTTTCTGTCATTTATGACTTTGATTAGTCAAAATTTTAATTTTCGCATGATTTTATTAATTTGGATTTGGGCTAATCTATATATTTTATTTTATAGCAATCTATCTATTCATCTCATATTTGAATAGATTTAGATCCCATTAATTATAATTAATTTTATAAAAATGTCTTTACTTTTAATTTAAATTGTTAAAAGCTATTACTGCTTTTAGTTTATTGTCTGCAATCTCCTTAATTTTCTATTTAATTTTTTTCATTTTTAAAGCATCTAATTGCTAAAATTTTTGATTTTATAATTACTTATAGTGGTGTTATAATAATTCTTCTAGCTTATAAATATTTCCAATATAAATCTGATAAACTCACATATAAAATATCATTTTTATATGTTAAATAATAATTAACTGATGTATTCTTTCAGCAAAGTTACAAATTATTTATACCTTGGAGACTATAACGCTGCTTCAAATATCGTGCTTCTTCAGCATCACAAAATAACCCATATTCTTACCATAGGAGATGGAATGGCTCCTTGTAATCCTGAGGAATTTCAATGCAAATCAATAAACATTGCTGACCTCAGCTCTTGTGACATTTCTCAGCATTTTGACGAATGCAATGATTTTATTGACAAAGCAAACCACGAAAAAGGTAGAGTTCTAGTCCATTGTAGTAATGGAGTTTCTCGAGCTCCTACAATAACAATCGCCTATCTAATGTACAGAAAACCCTGTGGATTTACCCAAGCTTTTGAATTCGTCAAAGCAAAACACCCTGATACAGCACCAAATTCAGGATTTTCAGCACAGTTAAGGCAGTATCAGACAACTATGAGTAAATCATCGAAGCATGATTTAACAACTGGGGATGCGTGCAATTGTAAGCTGTTTTAGAATATTCAGACTATTTTTCTTAATTAAGACTGCATAAAAATGTTATTCAAATTTCAATAAAATTAATATATAGAAATGCACTATAGTATCGATGAGCTTTGCCAGCTTTGTCGCAGAAATGAGTACGATCTAATCAATTCTATACTTGAGATTCAAAAATCGATAAAAAATCAAAGAGACTCCAAGCTCAAGCTTCCCCCTATTTGGCATGCACTACTGTATGGATTAACGGATATCGTAAAACTACTATTAGAAAAAGGCGCAGATCCTAATATTCCTAATGAAATTGGGGAAACGCCTCTACACCATGCAGCTGATAATAATGAATTTGAAATCGCTAAATTACTGCTAGAAAATAACTCCAACCCAAATCTTTTTACAAATGAAAATGAAACAGCGTTACACCAAGCAACTTTTAGAGGTCAAGCAAGAATTGTTGAGCTTTTATTGAGTAAAGGTGCAAACCCTAATATTGTTAATAATAATGGGAAAACTTCTCTGCATATAGCTGCGGAATATGATCAAATTGAATGTGTGAGGATCTTGCTTAGCTATGGAGCTGACCAATTTATAGCTGACCACGAAGGAAAATTACCCATAGACTTATCAAGGAGCACAACTTTAAGAAATATCATTGACGGGTTTAGCTCCAAAATCAGTTTTGAAGGCGATTTAGCACTATTCAGTATCCCTGAAGGCAGGATCAGTGATGAAGATAGAACTAGCACGATCTATAGCTTTCAAGGAACTCCAAGGCTTTCACATTACACTCATTTATCTATTGACGACTTTAATGAGTCTCCTATATCAGATAAATCTAATTACAATACAAAAGAAATCCCGACTAGTGATTACAATAGAATCCGTTCTAAAGAAACTGCATCAAGTTTATATGAAGTTTCCGAAAATTTAGAAGAACAGGAAGAAAATTTTTCCATTTTTTCAAATACATTTAAACAATTTTTAGAAAAAATTAAACTCGAAGAATATTATCAGGTATTAATTAAATCTGGTTTTGACGATTTCGAAAGCTTAGTTAAACAAATGAAAACTCCTTTGCCTCTCACCTATGAAATTTTAGCAAGCAGCGGAATCACCAAGCCTGGCCACATTTTTCGACTCTTAATGATGCTTGACGTGGAAGCAGGAATTACTGATAAAGCACTATTCGACCCTAAGCTTTTATTGCCAAGCTATAGCAGCTCCTTTTCTCTACACTGTGGAGATATTCCAAAAAATAATGAAAAATTAAAAGAATGACTAATTTCTATAAAATTGGAAAATCTGACAAGCATTTTTGAAGAAAGCGGATTTGACGACATAGAAATGATGATTTTGCAAATGTTTTCAAGATATCCTGTTACTGATGATATGATAAAAAACCAAATTGGGATTGAGAAAACAGGGCATAGGATTAGAATTTTAGGAAAACTTCATGAAGACGCTAAAGGAGTTATAGATCATTTGAATGCATGTGGAGAGCATCAGCATCAAGTGTGTTCAGGGTGTGAATTATTGTAATTAATATTTATTCTAATTAATTTTATTATTGAAAATTTTATTTTTCCCTTTACTCAAATTCAAAATTGATAATCATTTACAGAAGTGTGTTAAATTGGTAAATTTATTAGCCCAATCATTTTTCATTTCAAGTATTAATATATATCAAGTTTTTAGGTGGAGCAAGTAGATTTCAATAAGAATCCATTGATATTGAGGCATCGATTGAAGCAATTCTTTGATGTATTTGATAATTATATTCAAGCTGAGTATCAATAACTTAAGATTTCTACATACTCTTTCTTTAATTAGTACAAATTTCTTTATTTCAAAGCTAATTGTCAATAATTTTCACACATTTATTAAGTGGTTTTCAAAGAAATTTTTTCTTATATTACTTGAAAGTGAAAAAAGATGCACAAGACTTTTATATGAGCTAAGAATCTTAATTACTATTTTCTAAGAAATTATTAAACGGATCAAAGTCCAGCATGGACAATTCTTTCTATTTGAAAATGCCTTTCAAATGGATTTTGTTTAGTGTTAAATTTTTGCTTTTGATAGGACTGCTCATATTTTATATATCGACTTTTAAACAAATCAGCTATACTTTTGGCTTATTGATCTGAAATTTGATTCTAAACATACTTCCTTCAATTAAATGCAAATTCTCCTCTTTTAAAGTAAAGTCATCATTGTAAATGATTTTAAAGCGTTGATCCATCTGCAAAAAATAGCTCATTCCTATACTCCCATTTTCTTGATACGATTAGTTAATTTTAATTAATTGTATTTATAGTTTCAGATTAAGAAAGATGTTTTTCTGGCAAACTTCCTCTTCTCCCTCGCTGAATGCTACTAAAAAGCCTTTCATATTCTTCTAAATTTTCATCTTGCTGAGATCCATCCATTGAGGTCTGCCGTCTATTCGGGGAATGGTGATTAATTCAGAATTTTTCGTTTTCTTCAAGTTGGATTAGTAATTTTTCTTTAATACTCGGACAAATTGCCAGCATATTATAATTTTGATACAAAGGTACCACAATATTTCTAATAAATCCAATCTGCGTTTTGGCGATCTCAGTCGTTTCCCTTTCGCAATACATCGAAACTTGTATTCCTAGCGCTTTTTCTACATCTCCTTGGTCAAAAAATTCCTGAATTATTAATGCGCATCATTTCACATGCAAATCTCTTTTTTTCGCTGCATGTCCTACATCAGCCACTTTTATCGTCATTTTGAACATATCAAATCTAAAATCAGGGTCATTCATATCTTGACGGTCATTTATTGACAAATATTTTGCTTTAAAATGGCTGACAATTTCAAAATGTTTGGCTAAATCTGTCGATAAAATCATCTCGATAATCATTTTACGGACTGAAGATCATCTGTCAGGGCCAATTGATTTTATTAGGTCATAAGCGTGCTCTTTTAGGATTTTAAATACAATAGAGGCGTGATACATTTCGAGGACACTGATGTCGTTAAATTGGATAGCAAGGTCGTCCATTGTCATGATAAGAAAACGGTTGTTTCTAGCTGGGTGGCCTACGTCGTGGCCTAATGATGTAATAATTCCTGCTAAAAGTTCTAGGCTATTGATTTCTTCAAGAATAAAAGTATTGAAAACTATATAGAGAAATGAGCACATTACGTCAGCTGCATGGCAAGAATTATGATAAGGGTTGGCATTATTGTACTTGCATTCTAATTCCTGCAAAAATTTCTTGAGAGTGTTTTCATTTATATTAAAGATGTCTTTTAAACCGTATTTTACTATAGCGTAATACCCACAAGTCTGTAAAGGTCTTTCACCAGAGCAATCACTTACAAAAAATGTGTTAAAATCCCATTCTTTGCCTATTTGACTTAAAACTCCTTGAAGCTCAGCTACGCCATATATGAAGTCGAATTTTATTAGAGAATTTTCTCTTGGAGGAAGACTATAAACTGTTCCGCTTTTTTTCGACACAAAAGTTTGCTCAAAATAAATTTTGTCTTGCTCGTCTAGATCTTTAGTAATATTTTCTATATTTAAACAATAAATATTAGTACTTCTTCTTAATCTTGCCAAAATTAATCTTAAAGCTTCAGTTGAAGCAATTGCTTGCTCTCTAGCTTTAGTATCCTTAGAATCTTTAATAATCTGAAATGATTCTATTGATGAATTTATAGCGTCTACAATTTCTTCTATAACACTATTAGCTTGCTTTTTGCGTCCATGGATAATTCCGTCTGTTTTTAAATCATTTTCTGAAATAAAACTTTGGCTTTCTTTTGCAATTTCAAGGTACCGGGTTTGGACTTTTTTCGGTTCTTGAAGACTGCTAATTAGATACCCAAGGATGATCAAAACTGTAAAAAACTGGAAAATTGTGAGATTATTGCTTTGAGTTCCTGTAAGATTCAGAAAAAAAGCTAAAATTATTAGTATCCCACTTATTATTTCGAAATTTTTGTGCTTTTTAATTCTTTTATGAGAGGCAATTAAAATAATAGCAATGGTGGAAAGACTAGGCATAAAACTTTTGTTGTCATCTTCATCCATAACAGTGCCATAAATATTAGGATCAGATAGAATTATTGTAATTCCAACTATTAAATATAACAGACTTGGCAGCGAGCATCTATTGAGCAGCCCAGGACCAAATTTCATTTCAATAATAAACGCTATACAGCATAATATAAAACTTGCGGAAAGTATCGAAATCCCAAATATCGTTTCTTTAATATTGACTTCTCCATCACTATAATTAAGGATTATCCCGATAATGCACAGCAAAATAGTTGTCAAATAGCACAAATAAAATTTGAAATCCGTCAATTTCATGCTGTTAATCATCTCCAAGTGGTTCATTGCAATTTCACGAGCAGGCGATATTTGAGTAACATCACTGATTATTTGATTTTTAGACTCCACCAAAAGGCCATTACCACTTAGTTCCATAGTTTTAATTTTTTCGCATAAATCATAACATATAATTATGAAAACGACCCACAAGAGATTTGTAAAAAAATTGAACGAATGGTCAGCCTGTCAAATTTTGCCTTTGCCTCAATTAGAGCTTGAAAGAAATTTACTCGACTTTTCAAATGAATACAAAGAATACTTAAAAAATTGAGAAAAAATTGTAAAAGCATTCATGGAAACTTTGACTATAAGCAATTGTATGAAAATTACTGAGAAATTGAACGAGGAATGCGAAAATATAGTTTTCGCAGCTGAGCACTTGATTTTTCAGGCTGATCCGGAAAATATTTATAAAATGCTAAATGAACTAGAAGAGAAATATGTAAAAGGAATTGAAAATATGATTTTGTATCTAGACTCCATGATTCCGATAGAATGTGAAGCAAGAAGTCATGTAAATTTTAAAAAAATTGTGGAAAATGTTGAAATTGGGATTGTAAAAGCTTTGGATAACTTGCAAAGCGATTTTTATAGAGATTTGCAAAACTCTATGATAGAGATTTCAAATAATGCTGAAAATAATATAGAAAATTTATTAAATTCCCACTATCATGCTTTTCCTGAAGAAATGGTTGATATCATAAATATTGAGCTAAATTCATATAACGAGTATATTAGAAATTTCATTAAAAATGCATATGGAAGTGTGCCGAATTGTTTATTTAAAGGCCACTATAACAAAGTTAAAGCAAATTCATTATTAAAATATGAAGAAATATGAGAAAATCAAATGAATAGATTGATTTATGAGTTCAAAATTTATATAAATGAAGCACTTAGCTTACTTCAAAAAAATGAATTAAAATTGTTTGATAGAAAAGTCTGCAATGATATTTCAAGGGAAGCTTTGGCTGGAATTATTATCCAAACATCTTTGAATTCAAATTTCTGTATTGATCAGCTTAATGATATATTAAATTATTTAAATTTAGATGAAAATGCAATAGATGAATTATTTAATTTAGAACAACAAAAGAAAATCCAAGAATACTCTCATCATTTTCGCCTAAGCACAAATGATAAAGGGAGATTTCTTACCATTATTTCGCTGATTTTAGTACTTTCTAACACTCACAATGATATTTTTATCGAAGATTTACAATTGAAAAAATTTCACCCAGGTAATCGAGAATGACTCAGCCAAATAATTTTTCATGCTTTTTCAGGCTACAAAAGTTCTGATAAAGAATATTCGAAATCCTGTGGGTATCTACAATTAATGCTTATAGGTGAGCAGAGAATTGCTAGAGAATTGCTGAGGATGAACAAACAAATACTTGACAGCCATTTTATTGATTTATACCCAGAAATATCTTCATTAGATTTTTCTGACAAAAAAATCGAAAAATTGTCAAAAATCACTGAAATCGTCAAAATTGTCTCAAACATTCTTTCAGAAGAATCCTCTGTAAAGCAATGGATTTCTCATGCTGTAAATGCAGTTGAAAATTTTGCTGTAAAAAATATTTAGTTCAAAGATCAAAATTTGCAAATAAATAGCCTTGCTTTGGAGTGTATTAAATATGAGCCATCCTTGCATATAACAATTGTAATATCTGGGTGGCTTTCAGAAGAAGATAATAGTGCAGAGTCTTGGCATCATATAGTAAATAGGTCATTTCAAGGCCATGTTTATGTACTTAAATGAGACTCAAGCAGCCCTACAAAATTTTTAATTGAAATACTTAAAATTGTCAGTGGGGTGCTAATAACTGATCAACTTATTTCTACGCTGTTTTTATTATCAGCGGCTTATAAGCTTTATAAATTAGATCCTTTTAAAACAAGCCAAAAACGAGCTGAAGTTGCTGGAAAAGCATTAGCGCATATAATAAAAAACAATCTTTTTAAAAGAGCTAATATCACTTTAATTGGATTTTCTTTAGGTGTTAGCATAATACATTCATGCTTAAAAGAATTATCCAATGAAAATTTGCAATATATCCATAATGCTATATTAATGGGAGGGGCTGCATCTGCTTCTAGTGAAGAATGAATAAAATGTAAAGCTGCAGTATCAGGAAGGCTTATAAATTTATATAGTAAAAATGATTTGGTTCTTTCAATCCTCTATAGGATATCACGATTAGAAAAAGCAGTCGGATATGAAAAAATTGACGTTAACAGTATAGAAAATTATGACGTAACAACCCTTGTGGATAGTCATACAAAATACCGAGAAGTCATGGGCAGCTTATTTGAGTTTATATCATATTATAACTAATTTCTATTAATAACTTAACTGTTAATTATAATTCCTATATTTAAAATATCTGGCTTTTGCAGTCTTCTTGTTTCTTCTGTGGCTCTTCTTTCTTTTCTTCTGGCTTTTTATTTCTCTTCTCATTCCTCTGCGCTCCTGCTGACTTATTTCTATTCCCTCTATAATTCCCTCTATTTCTTTTATAATTTCTCCCCTGATTATTTTCATTTCTTTTTCTGTTTTCTTTCTTTTCTTCTTTATTCTCTTCTTTATTTTCTTCTACTTTCTGCTCTTCTTTTTTCCCTGGATTTCATGTCAATTTATTCAGCGAATATTCTTCATCAAAATCCCTTACTTTTTTTTCTTCTGTGTGACCTTCTGCAAGCTCTGGTTCTACAACTTTTTTATTCTCTTGAGATTTATGCCTTACTCTTTTGTCAGGCTTTTTTTCTCTATTTTGGGGTTTATTTTGAGATTTTTGCTTGGTGTTGTAATCGTTTATTGCTTTAGTTTGAGACTCAGTTGGCCTGTCAGAGCATTCATGCTGCATATGTTCGATTACTTCAGCTTGGTCGAGCCAGTGCTCTTTATTGTAGGAGCACTGGACTTTGGATAAAGCTTTTTTGCTGGACTCTGACTGGTTTTTGGAGCATTTGATCATGTGCCAAATAATTCTATGGGGCTTCATGTGGTGTGAAGGGTTAAATGGACATGCAACTTCTGGCTGCTGCTGAGTTTCCATAATATAATTATGAGAATAGATAGATTTAGATTGAAAAAGTGATAACAAATTGGTTGGTTATTTTAGCTGATTTTATACATGGCGATACATAAAATACCATTTCTTAATTATCTGTAGCAACTAAACAAGCCAGTCAATAATTTCATTGCTATCCGTACTTGAAATCTCATTAATTTTAATTTTTTTGGTATTTTCTTTTCATTCTATGTCACCTTTATAAGGAGAAAATTTCCTCTTCTTATTTGCTGTGTTTACATTATTGCTCCTCAGTGGAGTGATTAAAGGGCTGCCACTGATATATTTTAGCCTGCAAGACGATTGATCCAAGTTTATTTGTGGGGAAAGCTCATCTAATTTAAACTGGCAATTTTTAGAATTTGAGATTTTGTTTCTTCATTTAGGCGAATAATGGGTATAATTAAGATTTTCGTCTAAGGTGACGTTGGAGATATCCAGCAAGTCAATAGCGCTGGGTTTTCTTTTTCTTAATGAGTATGGTGATGAAGATGTCCTCAAAGAGGCGGGTGACTTGATAATTAGGTCTTCATAGTCTTTCTTAAAAAGAGGGGAGCTTGGAATTATCATGATATCGCTGTCATCAGGAAGATTCAGTTTTTCCCTTCTATCAAACTTCTCTTCTCTTGATTCCATTTTAAATCTTCAATTCTGTATGAAAAATTTAAAGTGTCATGGAAGGTTATATCTAAAATAATGGCATCTCAACTGTTCATTGATAGATTCAAAGACAAAGTAACAACGATGAATAAACTAGGCGAGTTTGACGTTGATGTTTCGAAAGCTGTAAACAAACCTGCAGGAATACCCCAGAAATCAATTATGCAAATTTCTGCATCCAATATAATAAAAAGCAACTACCAAAACTCAGTTTCCCCTACTAACGATTATCCGACATTTGCACGACCAATTAAATTGCAAGGCACCGTTGAGCGTTCATTTTATGCTCCCCCAAGTGAAGCTGCCTCAGAACCCACCAATTTTCATTTAATGAACGCTAAAAGCAGTTATTATCCAGCACCAGAAAATATTTCGCACGGCTACTCAGCTCAACAGTCTCCAAGAGACTCTGAAATTCATCAAAAACCTAAAAAAGCAGCATCAGCAGCCCCTTTGAGAAAAACCCAAGAAACTTTGTTATCCACAAACAGTAACCAATTAATTTCATATGCAAAAAGGAGAGCTATTGATTTTACTCCTTATACCTTGAAAGATTATAAAATAATAAAAACAGAAAAATATTACGAATTAGGAGGCCTTGGACCTTTTAACATAGGAACTGAAGAATGGGAAAAAAAGAAGGAGCTGCAGGACAGGAAAAAAGAATATGCTAAACAAGTAATGCAAGCTAATTCTACATTGATACCTCCAGCTGTATTAAAAAAGCCAAAAGAAAAAGATAAAGAAATCAGCACAAGGCAGCGAGCTATAGAGTTTGCAAAAAAAATTCCAAAGCCTCCATTGAAGGCTAAGGTGTTTAATGGCGAAATTAAAGAAGAAAAAGAAGAATATGAAGACAAAACGCTATCCTGGCTAGAAAATTTAGAAAAACAGCATGAGCTATATAAAAACAAAGCCCAAGAAATAAGGACTAAGATGGAGTAATATATTATATTTTCAATAATTTCATTGTAATACATTTCCAATAAAAATTTTCATAATATTTTTCTAAAATCAATAATGATTGGCAAATAAAAATTAATTAAATTATAAGTCCAAATACTGGACTATTCCTTTCAGCGCTTTATTATCATGAGCTAATAAAATATTTTCTCTATGAAGACTGTCTAGTTTTTTAGATAACTCGTAAACTAATCAATCTCTTTTTGAATCCTCATTGACAATATCAAGCATCATTTTTCGCTCAAATGTAAGTGCTTCTTGAACACTTGCAAGAATATGCTTGCTTACTTTTGACAAGACCTCAGCCGGGTCTGAATTTTTTGAAAAATTACAAACTTCCTTATCAGGCAAGTTTAAGTCATTTTCTTCTGATTCCGAATTGAATTCTGGGGTATTTTGAGAAAGAATACTTATGAAGGTCTGCTTAGGATCAGCATCTTTCAAACAGAAGTCTTCGTTTGGAAGAGTTGATAGCTGGTCTTCATCACGAGGTTCTCTAGCAGGGCTTTTAAAAAAAGGAGTCCCATTCGAGCTAGTATGGTAGCTGGAATTATAAATCATTTTATAAATTTTAAAAATTTTGAGTGTTTAAAGAAGAATTAAAAAATCGAGGATATTATTTAATAGAAAAGTGGGTTTTAAGTAAGGATTTAAATTTTCCAAAATTTGAATGATAAGACATTCATGATGCTTATAAATTAAATGAGGAGTTTAAGTATGTGTTAATATTTAGAGTTTGTGGTGATGAACAAAAAATGAAAATTTTTTTAATAAATGATTTGAATGATGCATGTATGCGGAATTTATTATTATAGTTTATGATCATTTAGGAAAAGAGTAGCTTAATACTGATATAATTTAGAAATAATAGGCTGACGCATAATTACTTTAAAATAGTGCAGCTTATTTAAATTGATAATTTATTTATTTTTTATCTAATTTATTACAATTATCATTGTTGAAGTAAAATCTGATATATCAATCAATCGAAAGTATTCTGTGCTTAATTAAAAACTAAATCGACTTTTATTAAGATCTTATTAATAGCAAATTGTATAATCTCCATCTAGCATGTCAAATATAGCACCGCAAGCCATCATATAATCGTGACCTGAAGCTCAGCCTTCCTTTCTTAAACCTCTAAGAAATTTCTGGAGAGTTGCTTTACCTAAGCTTGGAATTTTTTGAAAAACTTCGCTAAATAAGATATGCTCTGCTCTAAACTGTTCTGTTAAAGGATATTCCAGAACCATGATCACGAGGCATTCAGCAATTTCAGTTGAAAGTGAAGGCAATATCTCATCTAGTAGAGGATCATCCAAATCTATTAAAAAACACTCATTTGCAATTTTTCTGATTCTTTGACTATTTTTTATGATTATACTTTCATCTTTTTTTGACTTCTGTACATATTTTGGCCTATTGATATTATAAAGTCCCAAAAAATCACTTAAGCTGTGGAAAAAATTTGAAAACATTTTTTATTATTTATAAAAAATCTGTTTAATCTTTGCATTAGCACTAACTTACTCTTAATACCAGAATTCTTCTTGACATCTGTCTCTATAATTATTAAATAGCTCTTGTCTACTCAATCTCTCTTAAAACTTTGTTTTAAGGTCATCGAGAGTTTACGAAATTTAACTTTTTCCGTTATTGAAAGTTGCTTTGAAAGTTTCCATCTAATTATTAATATCTAAGCTAATAGAGGTTTTTCTCAATTTTTCCACATATTTCTTGACCAGAGAAAAGCGATTTATCAAGTTGCACATTTTTGTAACCTTCCTTTTTTTGGGTTCTTTGGAATCTATTTTCTATATCTGGCTTCATGAGAGAAACTCGTTTAATTTCTTCATAGCATCTGATGCAGGATTTTAAATCGATTACCGATTCATGCGAAGCTATTTTAATATACAATTTTTACCCATACATTATTGAGCAAGAATTTTGCTCCTCGTGAGGGAAGTGTAAGGCATAATCACATGCGCCAAGATGCATTCAATTAAGATAGATTTGTCCATTTTAATTAAAACTTGAGAATAATAGCACGTTTGTATTTTTGAACTAATTTTGTAAAACTTATACCTGCTATCACATACAACAAGCAATGGTGAATAATAAATTGTTTTAGCAATTATAATTATAATATGGATGCATGTTATGAATTGCAAAGACATTATCATAATACATTTTGATGTATTCAATATTTTCTAATAGATTGCAAAGTTTAAATACTTTCCCCGCATATTTGTTCCAATATGAGCCGTCCTTATTTAGCCATTATCAAAAAATTATCATCTTTTTTATTAATGTAAAATTTTCATAAATTTATTAAATATTTTAGAGTTATTTAGAAATTTTAGAATGTTTTTTCAATTTAATAATAAGAAATTTTAATATATAAGTAAAAAATTGATATGAATTCTCTACCTGTATTGGATCTGTGTTTATGGTTCATGTCTTATGGTCCGGAATTAGAAAAAACAATAAGTTGTTTATTTTGTTGGAAGGAGATGCCATAATTGTTTTCCAATAATCATCGCAATATGAAAATATCAAGGAATATTTGATTTGTGCTGATAATAATATTTTCTTTATAGTTTGTATATAAAAATAAAGTGAAAAAACAAGTTTTAGAAAATGTTTTTTAATAAAAGTCTAAGAGTAGAGGCCAAGGAGTGTGCAAAAAAGTTTGTTTTGAAAATAAAGAATAAAAAACTAATTAGATATAATTAAAAACTAAATCGACTTTTATTAAGATCTTATTAATAGCAAATTGTATAATCTCCATCTAGCATGTCAAATATAGCAATGCAAGCCATCCTAAAATCGTGACTTGAAGCTCAGCCTTCCTTTCTTAAACCTCTAAGAAATTTCGGTCGGGTTGCTTTACCTAAGCTTGGAATTTTTTGAAAAACTTCGCTAAATAAGATATGCTCTGCTCTAAACTGTTCTGTTAAAGGATATTCCAGAACCATGATCACGAGGCATTCAGCAATTTCAGTTGAAAGCGAAGGCAATATCTCATCTAGTAGAGGATCATCCAAATCTATTAAAAAACACTCATTTGCAATTTTTCTGATTCTTTGACTATTTTTTATGATTATGCTTTCGTCTTTTTTTGACTTCTGTACATATTCTGGCCTATTGATATCATAAAGTCCCAAAAAATCACTTAAGCTCTGGAAAAAATTTGAAAGCATTTTTTATTATTTATAAAAAATCTTTTATCTTTGCATTAGCACTAACTTAGCAATTTCTGCCGAAAGAAGATAATATTTCTCCTATTAGAAGATCATCTAAATTTAACCAGGAATTTTTTTGGTTGATTTTTGGCTTTTTTGATAATTATGCTTTCATCTTTTTGTGATCTCTATATATATCTTGACCTGTTGATATCATAAAATGAAAATTATTTTTTAGCCTTATGAACGTTTTATTTACTATCAGAATTTACTTTATCTTTATTTAGGCATTATGCTTTATTGCTATTATTCATTTAAAACTTTTTAAGTTTTATAGCACTCTGTTTCTTTAATGATAATAGCTACCAAAATTACCATTTTTACCAAATATATAAATATTTTCATATTAATCCTCATCTTAAAAGAGCGGTATTTTTCTTTATAATATTAATTCAGAAATGAGTCTCGATTCAAATGCTATAAGAAACCTCCACAATACTCAGCATCTCCCTGATTATCAGCCTATAGTTCAAGTCCTCGATATGAAATCCCTAAACAACCAAAAATACCAAATTGTAATTTCAGATGGAGAATTTTATCAGCAAGCTCTGTTTGTAGGCCAATGTAATGACATCATAAAATCAGGGATTATTCATATTTATGACCTTATCAAAATCAACGATTACGTCGTAAACATTCTCAACAACACAAAAATTCTATTCATTACTGAAATTGAGCATGTTTCTTCATACGACAGCCAAATCGCAGATCCTATAAGATATAATAATATCAAAACAAATCCCGAACCAAAAGTCCAAGAAACCCAAGAAATCCCTGAAGCACCAGTCCCAGAACAAAAAATACCTGAAAAAATAATTTCAGAGCCATCAAAAGACTTGTACGCCCCTATAAAATCATTAACCCCATTATCAACCAGTTGGATTATTAAAGCAAGGGTTTCACAAAAAACTGATATAAAGACGTGGCATAATGCAAGAGGGGAAGGAAAAATTTTTTCTATTACTTTGATTGATTCGTATTTAGATGAAATTCAAGCTGTATTTTTTAATGCTGCAGCTGATAAATTTTATGATGTTTTTAAGGAAGGAAAGGTTTATACGTTTAGTGATGGGAATGTGAGGTCCGCGAAAAGGAAATATCATTCAGTTGAAAATGATTATCAATTAAATTTTGATACAAATGCTGTTATTGCAGAAGTGCCTGATGATGGAAATATTGGGTTTTTAAAATTCAATTTTATACCAATTGACCAATTATCAAAACTTGAAATCGGCACAATTTTAGATGTATGTGGAATTATTACAGAAATTGGCTCATTATCTGATATCACTTCCAGAAAAGGTGAAAATTTGAAGAAAAGGAGTGTTCGAATTACAGACCATACCTATTTTTCAATAGAAATTACCCTATGAAACGACCTTGCAACTTTGCAAGATTTCGACTCAATTTCAATTGACTCCAAACCTATTTTAGCAGGAAAATCATTGCGGCTTACAGATTTCAACGGCCTATCAATTACCTGTGAAAAATCAATATCATCAATATACATAAACCCCAAAGACTATAAAGAAGTCGAGTTTATTAAGCGTTGGAAAAATTCATCCACAGAGAATAGGCTTCAATTAACCCCTCTTACCCATCGTACAATATCCAAAACTCAACAAGAATTCAAAACTCTCAGAGAAATCAAAGAAATTTGGGAAGGATTAATGGTATCTTCTGACCAAGCTATAAATTATACCATTATTGGCTATATTTCTTATATAAGATCAGACAATTTTTCATCATTGACTTATCCATCATGCAAAAATTCATCAAAATGCAAAAAGAAAGTTTTAATAGAAAGCGATGGGCTTTATAGATGTGAAAACTGCAAAGAATCGTTCCCTAACTGTACTTATAGGTATCTTTTATCTATGGTCTTTAATGATTCAACTGAAAATATAAATGTTACTGGGTTTGATGAGATTGGAAATTCTTTATTTGGGATGTCTGCAGGACAGTTATATGAAATTTCTAAAGAGCAGGAGAAATTTGATGGGATGATCAGTGGAATTTTTAGAAAAGAAAGAATTGGGACTTTGAGGGTTAGCAATAATGATTCTGGAAATGGGCCTCGGACGAGATATGTCTTGATGAAGTTGGAGCCGATGAACTTTCAAAGAGGATCGATATTGTTTTTAGACGAAATCAACTATATTATGGGGCAGATTTCTTTATAATTCATATTTATTAATACTTTTGTTTTAAAATTGTATAAATTGTATCATTTACAAAATTAATTGCGTAATTCTTCTTTATTATCTCAAATAAAAGAAAATCAAAAAATTCAATTATTTTAAGTATCAAAAATTACCCTAAATAATTTTTAATTTTATTTTATCCAAATTCTTCATAAATATGAGGAATTTATCTTGATTTTCGATACAAATCCGGCTGATATGAATAAGCTGGGCTTGAATTAAATGACTGAATAAATATAATTCCACCTACAAAGCTCGCTATATAAATTCAAATTTTTGACCCATTTTCGGCTTCTTTTTCTTCCCTTTCTCCATAAGTTTCTTCCCTTCTTTTACGCCCGTGATTTTTCCAATTGTGATTGTTGTTGTATTTATCATATTTATATTGGCTATAAGTATACCTTTCACTTCTTGTCAAAAAAGGGTCATTATAAGCACATCCATGCGTAGTAGCCCCTCTAAAGCCATAATCTGGTCTAATTCTTTCTTTATGAGCCCATTCATTATGCCTTCGCCAATCTTCATGTGTATATGAAGATTTAGCTTCATAAAAATCATTATCCTTATTTTTCTTATTTTGGGATTGCTGATGATTTATTTCTTTGCCTATACTAAAATTTAAGTCACTTATTTTCTCATAAGCCTCGCCAATTTTTTTGAACTTTTCCGCGTCCCCAGTTGGAGTATCTGGGTGATATTGTTTCGCAAGATTTAAATAGGCTTGACGGACATCGGCTTGCTTAGCTCCTATTTCTAGCCCGAGAATCAAATAATAATCTTTGGGAGCACAAATTGAGCTAAATAATCTTAAAGGACGTCTAGTATAATTCATCAGCATTTTAGATTATGAATTTTTGCGTATTAGAAATATCAAAAAAATTTTTGCTAGACGGAGAAGGCAGGAAAAATTAAGCCATTAAATAGGTTATGGAAATGTAAATCTCAGTAAATTTCAATTAATATGAAATAGGATAAAATTTATTATTTGTTCAACTTACCTAAAGGGTTGTTAACAGATAACGAATATAAGTGAAAGACAGGGTCATATTTAGAAAAAATATAATAAAATGGGAAAATTAAACAAAATTGAAGCACAGTTTATTTGAATATAAGGAAAAATTGGAAGTAATACTCTGAAAAATATTGCTTAGCTCTAGAACAGATAGAAATGAAATCGTAATTACTAACTGAAAATCAATTTTCAATAACTTCTATACAAATTTAGATATAATTAACTATTGATAGAAGTTCAAGCTGAATTTTATGTTCATCTTAATTTATATTATTAAAAATCAAGAGAATGATACATTAGTCATTAATTATAAATTTAGACATAGAATTTAACTTAGTTATAATCTTTAAAAGCAGCAAACAATAGACTAATAATCTTAGTTTTCATATATAAATAGATTAATTTATTTCTCCTAAATTATCCAAGTTATATAATGATTTATTGCTTTTGAAAGAGCCATCTCTTTTCGACATAAAAAGCAAAATGGAATTAATTATTTAGAAAAATTTCTTGATGTTTCTAAATTACAAGACTATATTATCTCAATCAAACTCAGCTCAAAAAACTTTAAATAAATATTTTTCATAAAATTTTAAAATTATTAAATATTTATAATATGCATAAATATTAACTCGGAAAATCATCATGAATTATAATTTCAAGATTTTTATCATAAATATTATAAGCAAAATTTTTATCTATAATCTAATTTAAGCTAAAATAAGATTATTTATTAGATATAATTCTCGAATATGATTCTATATATTTTTTGATGTCCAAATCCCAAAAAAAAAATCGATAAAGAAGTTACACAAATTTTCTTCTAAGAACTTTCTCGATATTTTTATATCAAAGCATTCTGTTACTAATAAATAATTAAAAATTATCAAGATTAGCCTCTAAATCCTTTAAAAAAATTTATTATCCTAAATTTATTGCTTGCACCCTCCTTTGTACTCAAATAAGCCCCATCTCCCTTTCTTCTTTCCTTGTTAACCCTCTCTCGTTATGGTTATATATAAACTCAATGCTAATTTCACTGACATACTTAATATGTTGCATTAGCGGTTTTAGCCTACAGAAAAAAAAATGCCTCTTAAAAAATCAAATTTAGATCAGTCAAGTTAAAGATTATTATTAAGTAATGAATGTAATATTGGAATTCTTGTTTGTCCCCAATCCGACTGACGGTGTTTATCCACCGGCGGAAGCACAGGCATAGGACCAGTCATAGATCTAGAATTTAGATTCCTTATAGATACTTCTTCATTAATAAATAGTAGTTCGAACGGAGTTACAATACTTTTATTCTCTGTACTTTTAGCTTGAGGGTTCTTTATAATGGTCCTCTCTTGCTTAGTTGACTTTGCATCTTTTCGATGCAAAAGTTCATGCTCGTTAAGGTTTTGCTTACAAGCAAAGGTTTTTGAGCACTCTGGACATACAAAATTTCTGATTTTTAGGTGGATTGCATTGATATGTCGTCTTAGGTTGTATTTTGTTCGGTAACTTTTGGTGCAATTGATATAATAACACTTGAATAAGCCTTCCATGATGACTCACAGTAATTATAAAAAATGTGGCATTGCTTATTAATCACTAAGAATAAAAATAATTCTTAGGTGTTTATCATATAAAAACACAAAATTTACCATAAAGCCGATTAAAATCTTCCAAAGATTCTCATTTATATTTCTTGGTTAATTAAGGCATAACTCTCCATTTGCTAAAATTCAATTTATCAACACAATTCAGTAGCATATTTTATTTACCGAAATTCCAAAAAATTGGTTAAACATTCACTAATGCTAATTTTTTATACTTTCAAAAAGCGATATTATTCTGATTATCCTAATTATCCCATATTTGATTATAAAATTATATATTATATGCCCTTAAAAGGGAATTCTATCAAGCAAAAAAACCACAAATTTTTTAGACATATGATATTGGTCTTAAATGATCTAGTAAACATAAGTAAGTTTTTAGTAAAAGTTAAGACAACAAAGACTATTAATTTTAATTATAACCAAAAAAATTCTCTAATATTGAATTAAAAAAGTTAATAAAATAATTTTTGATGATGCATTTGGAAAATCAAAATTTTGGATGATATTTAAATCTTATTTTTATAACAAATGATAAAATATCATTTTTTTATATTATCAAGATTTTAAGCTTGCAAAAAGATCATTTTCAATTCATTGTTTTATTGAGAGTATTCTATTAGATAATAATTAAATTATTTTTGATTTTCTCTAACGAAACTTTAAGTGTGGAAAATAAACTTAATTCACCATATTTATTACTACGCTGTTTTTATACTTATATGTCAAATATGAAAACAATAGTTGACTTATAAAAGGCATAGGAGCTTTATATCGCTTGTGCCAAAATTGATGCTAATAACAGATAGTAATTTTTTATGTATAGATATAGTTTATATATTAAATTTACAGTATTTCTAAATTTTTTGTACTATTTGATTATAAAGAAGGAGAAATCCGACTTCTGAACTCTTTAAAGTATATCATCTAAGGAACCTTCAATTTAAAATAAATTTCAATCATATATTCGTATTATTTTAAAGGCTTCCATGACTCCCGAACCCAAGTGTGTAATCATCTTCTAGCCTAGATCTTTAGATATTAATGTTATTGACCGAAAAGTCTTTATGCATTGCCAAATAGCCAATGAATTCTATCTAAATTTAGTTTTTCAACACTTGACTAGTTCTGAATCCATTGATAAGTATTCTCTGATAGGACTCTAAAAAACCAGTTGCATCCATGTGTGATTTTTTAAATCTTCACTATTTACTATTACACTTTTTCTTATATGTTGAGATTATTTTTCTTATCATAAGTAATTCATCTACTTGTTTCACTTAAATTTTACTTACTTTTGGATTCTTTAATTCCTGAATAATTTTTCATAGAAACACTTTTCTCTTTATAAATTTAGGCAGAAATTATTAAACCATATATTTTTTATTATGCTTTGGTACTAATCAATCATTTTGTCTTTAGAAATTGAAATTCTTCAAAAAATGGCGATTGCAAAATGAAAATAATTATGGAAATTTTTATGAATAAAAAAAAGGAATTTTGGCAATTATATCGGCAGGCATTCTAAGATTTTTCAGAATCACTTCATAAGCAGCTACAAGAAACTACTTCCCATTCAAAATTATTACTAATTCTTGACATATTTTAAACAAAGCTAAAGCTAAATTTATAATCCTTATGATACATAACAACAAATTTCCAATTTTATTTTACAAATTCAAAAATATTTCTTTCATTATCTCTAATTTATAACTTTCCCATTCAAAACCCTTCATATTTTTAATTTTTCAATCATTTCTAATTCTTTTTATAAATATCCAAATTCTTCATTTTCAGCCCAATCTCTTATAAATTTAAGCGAAAAAATTATGACAGAAGACCGCTCGCACAAGAAAACCCAATTAGACAAATTTTTATCAAGCATAAGCGATAACTACAGCAGATATGAAACAGACGCCACCCTTGACAACTCCCAAATCCTCACAAATGATAATTCCCTTACAGAAAAATCAGGCTGACTTTTAAAGAAGTCCAATAACATTTTACGAGGCTATCAGCAGCGATATTTTGTATTGAAAGATAAACGGCTGGTTTACTATAGAAAAGAGTCAGACCCTCAGCCGGCTGGGATTATTAATTTTAATCTCATAACAGTCGATGTGCAGGTCTATGACCCAGAAATGCCTAGAAAAGTGTATATAAAACCTTTAGGCTCAAAAAGATGTTTTAAGCTTAAATCGTATGATTGTAAAGAAATTATCGATTGAGCCCGTGCTTTGTATAAGCATATTACGTATTCTGATGGGAAAAAATTAGATATTACGACTGTGAGTATGCAGAAAGAATTTTGGAGATTTGACAGAGTTTCAGAGGAACAGTTTAGGTATCAAGCGTGCACAGGGGATTTGATATTGTTTAAAGGAAAAAGTGTTGCAGCGAAGCTGCAAAGAAGCGTTTTAAGGGGCAGATATGATCATGTAGCTTTAATACTTTGCTACTCGTCTGGGGATATTGCTATATTAGAAGCGACTGAAGACAATGGTGTTTCTATTGTCCACTGGGACGATTTTCTACGATACGGCTGGTATAAGCTTTATAAAAGAATAGCATTTCGCAAGCTTATTATGGAGAGAACAGAAGAAACTTTATCAAAACTCGAAAATTTCTTAGAACACACCAAAGGAAAAAAATACAAAATTTCGTATAAAAAAGTTTTTGGCATTGACCAACACAGACAGCCAGGGGAAGAAGATAATTATTTCTGCTCTGAGCTGATTGCTTCTGCTTATAAAGCATTAGGAATTTTAAATCAAAATATCCCTTCAAGTCGGTATTGGCCTGGGGATTTTGAAAGCAAAAATTCTATACCTTTGATAGACGCAGAACTCGGTGAAGAAATCATGATTGATTTTGAGCTGTAAAATCTGCAAAATAATTCATATAAAATTAATTGAAATTAATCAATTTTTGAAATAATTTTTTATTATGGACCGAAAACAATTTAATTTTCCCAAACCGTTTCGATTTGGGAATGGAGATGAGCTGCCACCGCGGCAACAGTAAAAATAACATAGAGACGAAATAAGCATCAAGCCTATAAGTAGAGACAAAGAAGAAGAATTCGAAGATCCTCCTCCGCCAGCCCTTACCCCAGCTTTAAATCCTCGTGACAAATACAATCGGCACCCTCCCAAATCCTCTTTTCAGCCTCCTTATCCTCCGCTAGCCCCTGCCAATATAGAAGAGCTAGAAAATATAGACAAGCTAATGGGAATGGACCTAGAAGACCTTTTACTGCAAAATTCAGCCCCAAAATCTACTGCTCCGCCTCCTAAGCCTGAAAGTTACGCCCTCCCAGCTACTTTTATTGAGAGAGACGAAAACCAAGAAAAAGAAGCGGCAATAAAAATGCAAGTCTTAGTCGACAAATGCAAAGAATTTAAAGAAAAAATCAAAGAATTAAGGGACAAAAATTTAGAAATGGCTAAAGGAAATTACGAAAAAGGCCAAGAATTAGAACATTTAAAAATAGAAAAAAAACAACTAGAAGAAGAATTAAAATCTTTAGGGCTTTTGGATAGAGGAGGATACAAAGCAGGAGGACTTGCAATTATCAGCAGAAAAGCTTTAGATGATGACGAAAATAAGCGAAAACTTGATATGAAAAGAGAGCTTATGATGGGAATTGCCCTGGTTGAAGGAGATTTTACGAATTTTTTGGGGAAGCAGGAAAGCGAAAAAAACTGCTGTGATAAATTTACAGACCAAATAAGATCTTGCTTCTATAAATTGGTAATTTTGAAAGGAGAAATGAAAAGGATTGAAGCCAGGTATGATAAAAGTATCAGCGCGTATTTTTCATTTTACAAATTTTTGGTAAATTCCAGCATTGTCATTTTAGCAATTTTTATGTATTTGCTGGTTTCACATATTTTGTATTATAATGGCAATTTTTTAGGAACATGCGGAGGTGGGCCTTGTTTTGTGTTATATTCTGCATTTCCGAGCTCTGAAGATATATCATATTGCCTTTCTTTAATAGGCTTAATTGCTGCTACAGTGGCTGCGTCTATTTTTAAATGGGTAAGGACTGATTATATCAGAAAAAAACAAGAAATTTTTGGAGGAAAAGACATTAAGCTAAAAAAATTCGCTGCAATTGTATTTAATAACTGGTCGTGGAATATTGACAATGAGACTGACTCCTATGACCAATCAGTAAATATTAGTAATCAGCTGACAACTGGGCTTAAAGATGAAGCAAAGCTAAGAGAAGCTGCAAATAGGTCAGCTGCCCAAAAAACAGCATTGACTATTAGAAGGCTTATAGGAAATTCTATATATATTTTAATATTAATCAGTGGATGGGTCATCATTATCCTTATTTTGGTATATGAAAAAGACTTCGTCAACAGCATTGCTTCTACAGGGACTTGGTCACTTGTGGTAGGATTTATCCCAAAACTTGGAATTTCAATTGTAAATGCTATGTTTCCCAATCTGACTATAAAAATCACCGCACTAGAAAATTGGGACTCTCCTTCATATATAGTAAAACTGCAAATTATTAGAATTTATATAGCGAAAATCTTAAATGTTGTCGTATTCGCAGGCTTAAATCTTGCTTTAGCAACAGATGCAACTCTTTTAGATATCGGCGAACAAATTGAATACGAAACCAACTATAATTGTAGAGAAGACCAAGCTGGTATTAATTTATTACTACTAGTGATATCAGAAGCGGTTATGTCTAAGGTCATTCCTCTTATGATAATTCTATATAATTATACTTTATCAAAAATCAGAAAAACACCCTCATGGAAAAAAGAAATTAAAGTTTCTCAGCAGCTAATTAATTGCATTTATTTTCAAGCACTAGTGTGGGTCACACTGCCATATTTCCCATATGTGGCTGTTTTGACACCTATTTTGATGTTTATCGACTTCAAATTTCAGCATTGGAAATTAAATAAATTACAAATTAAGCCTTTGCAGCAAACTCAAGCAAGTGACTTGGTCATTTTTATTATTAGAGTCTATAATATTACGCTATTAGGAGCTATTGCTTATATAACCTTTTTCCTTACTGCTGATCTACCACATAGGACTTATAATAATGGATCAGATTTATGTGGGCCTTTTGAAAGCCATGTATCAGCTACCTCAGCGGTTATAAATGCGATGACTGATAGGGCCGTGCTAAGACAGTTGTGGCTATATGTGCTTGGATATGCCCCAGTTTTCTGGGGACTTGTGGTGATTTCTGTTGCTAAAATATTTTTCTTAAAAAATCACCTCAACGTTATGTTTCAGTACCAAGATGACAGAGAAATAGAACTTAATAATAGAATTATTGAGCTGCAGCGTGCAAATGATGTGCTTAAGAAGAAAGACAACTTTAACACGAAACTAGCTGTAAGTTCTTAATTTTAATTGTAAAAAATGACTAATGAAGCCTTTTTATATTAGGCTAGCATAAATACATAAGATATAAATTAATATAAAAATACCATAATGTGGTGGATTCTTGCATTATTCGTCACTGTGAATGGGATTTATGAAGACCAAGTAGGGGAATATGACTGAAGCTTATCACATATAGGAAAAGTCAACTATTTTGCACCAGCAGGCTCAGGCCGCTATATTGTTGCGACAGAACGTGGAATAATTGCAGGCCTGCGTGGCAATGGCAAAGCTGAATGGCGAAAAATCGTCTCAAAGCTGGATGATCCTATATTAGTCACGTCCAGCTCTAATTTTATTGCTACTTTTTCAGAAAACCAAATCAGTGTATACACACCTCATGATGGGACTCTTCAATGGACTAAAGGGATTCGTGATGTTCTTGATATAAAAATAGTGGCTTTATCTATGAAGGAATATTTATGCATACAAAAATCGCAGGAAATTGAAGTTTTAGAACTTTCGACTGGAGAAAGCAGCAAAGTTTTTAACTTAGGGAGTGTTGTGAAAATTATTGGGGCAAATGATGGGGAAATTGAAGTACAAGCAAAAGAAGAAGTTTTGACTATTTGGAAAATTAACTTAAAAACTGGAAAAACAGAAAAAATCAGTGGTAGCTTAAAGGGAACCCAATTTTGCTTAAAAAATACATGTGTTTCCCAAGATAAGGATAAAGTAGAAATTTACGAAAAAGGAAAATTTTTCATAAAGGAATGGAAAGGGAAAAATATTGCAAAAATTATTAAAAATTCCAATTACGTATTAACTGAAGACCATGAAGTATATGAAATCAAAGAAAATTACAGAAAAATCGTGACAGCAGGCCCTGGGATTTTTTCTGCTGGAGAAGACGAGCTCTTTTGGATCTCCCCAAGCTTGACTGAATTTAATTTGGTTATCTACAACATAAACGAAGGAACCTCTAAACAAACCAAAGTCATTTACAAAGAAAAAGTCCCTCAAATTGAGCATTTTTGGGGATTTTTAACCCAAAAAGGCGAATTTGTCGGATTTTTGACTTTATCTGATTTCAGCTTCACCTGCTTCACCAGTACTGAAATAAAATGGATCAGAGAAGAAGGCCTTGGACATCTAAAACACGTATATTTCGCTGAGCTCCCAAACAAAGCTCTCCACCACTCCAACGACTATATTTCCTCAATAAAGCAAGACAATTCTTGGGTAAAATCTCCCTTTAATTTCTTACTCAGGTTAAAAATCCAATTACAGTCCTTTTCCTTATGGCTTGAAGGAAAGTCAAAAATTGATGAAGAAAAAGAGCTTATTCGCGACGTTTTTGGTATCAATAAATTAATCCTAGGAGTAAGTGCCTCAAATTATATTTTTGCCTTACAATCACTATATAAAAATACAGTCTGGAAAAAATCATTTATCGAATATGGAGAATTTTACCAATTAGTCCAAACTGATATAGAAGAAATCCTATTGATTTTTAAAGAAAATAAAAATATTAAGCTTGTATGGATACTTTCCACTTCTGGAGAGACCATTAAGACTGAGACTATTAAAGATTTTGATTTATTAGAAGCTATTATTTTAGATAAAACTGAAAAACCTGGGGTGTTACTGGTCAGCAATTCTTTAAAGGTAAAAAATGTCACAAAAGACGTGAAAGCAGAAAATATTTATTTTTATAAAATAAATTCTAAAGAAAACACTATTTTTGGGTATAAAATCGTAGGGGAAGACTCTCAGCTTGTATGGTCTATGGCACTATCTGCCCAAGAAGAAATCAAAGCTTTTGCTACTGAAAAAGAGTCAAAAATCCACCAGCCATCCATTGCAACTGGCACATCTAGGCTGATCTATAAGCATGATGACGCCAACATGTTCGCCTTAGCCACAATAAAATCCTCAGATCTCTACATCTACGTCGTTAACGGTGTATCCGGAAGCATCCTTACAAAACTTCGTCAAGAAGGTGTATCAGGCTCTGTCAATTTAGTTTTGCACGAAAATAAGCTTATCGGCCATTATTGGAATTCTAAATATTCCCGCTACGAAATGATAGGTGGGGAATTTTTCGACAGCCAAGTCGACACCTCAGCCACCCATGTCCTGGCTTCTTATTATGAAGGGACTTTTGAGGACAAATATTCTTCCTTTGACATGGTAAACCCCATTATTTTTACCCAAACCTATGCGTTTCCAGGTGGAATTAAAGATATGAAGGTAACCAGGACTCTACAAGGCATAACAACCCCTGATTTAGTCATGATTTTAAACACAAACCAGGTTTATACACTTAATTTGAAATGGCTCAGTGCAAGGAGAAAACAAGAAGAAGATAAGACAGAAGGAATTTTTGACCAGCCAAATTTGCCGATTTATAAGCCAAACCTACCTTTAGTGCAGCATAATATTTTGACGTATTATTTGAATTTAGATGGTCTGGAGCAGCTAGAAATTACATGGACTTTGCTGGAGTCGACATCGCTGGCAGTTGCGTATGGGTTGGATCTTTTTGTAGTGAGGGTAATGCCTGAGAAGTCTTTCGATATTTTGACGAGGGAGTTTAGCAGGTCAACTATTGTTATGACCATTTTGGGGCTGATTTTGTTAAATGTGGTGGTTGAGAGGTATTTTTCTTACAAAACGCAAAAAAATAACTTTAAGCAATAGATATTAGTATAGGTTTTAAAGAGTTCCTACAATAAAAATGGAGATTTTTATGGAGTGCTGAAAGAAAATTAGTTTATAGGAATTATTCATATAATCATTATATTATGAGCTATATGCCAGCTTTTCGGCAAATGCTTATAAGATAAAACTTCAATAGTTATGAATTAATTGTGAATGCTGCTAAGTACTAATGGAGTAGGTTTAAAATTTTATTTTTTGAAAAAATATTATTTATCATCCTCATCCTTTTTATAAGAAATAGCCAAAATTCCATCCTTAATTTCCACGGTATTCCATTTCCTCTCATACTGTTCAGGTATCTTAAAACTCATAGCGAAATCCCCATACTTCCTTTCTTGCTTCACAATCCTCGATTTGTCAGAATCTTCAATATAAGGTTTCTTCCTACTCCCTTGTACAACAGTAATAACGTTTTGTCTCGTCAGTAAAATATCATCACCAGAGAGCCCAGGAATATCCATAAAAATTTTATATTCTCCATCCTCAATAATGTCAATTGACGGCAGAAAACTATCAGGCCTTGACATAATAAATCCGCTAGAATCTTGTGACAGCTGCGGAAGTCTCATATTTTCTCCGCTCGCCATATTCCTACACTTAATTATTTTTTTCAAATAATGCTCTCCTTCTATTAAGTCTACTTCTATAGGAGTTTTATAATAAGATGTCAATTTTACTCTTGAAATCGAAAGAACAGTTTCTACCACTGAAATTGGCCTATTCACAGGGACAAAAACAGCTTTCAGCCAATATTTTAATAAAGAAAATACCCAGGGGTTATTTTCTTCACCAAGTTCGCTATCAGCATTTGCTAAACAAACATGCCTTGAAAATTCTGTTTTAAATCAATTTACGTCTTTTTCTACTAAATCTCCAGTTTTGTTAGAAATTGCAGCTACCCTAGTTTTCAATGAGCTCCCAGACCCATAAATTTGTGTGACTTGTGTTTCCCATATATGGTCAATAACTTCTTTATTTTCCACGTCTTTTAAGTTGTGGACTACAATGACTTCTCTGAAGGTTTTTGTAGTGGAATTTTGTAAGCTTCGAGTAATTTTGTCAAGAAATCTTTGGTCAAGTGATGTAAAATCGTTCACAACACATATAAAATAATCAGACAACTCAAAAACCATATCAAGAAGAAAAAGTTCTGTAGCTTCTTTTTCAGCAACTGAAAATTCATTAATCACCTTAACCGGCGAATAAGACCCTGCTGTATCTAAAAGTATCAATTTTGTCCCTGAGTCCATATGAACATGCTTAAACGACAACCCTTTTGTATTAACTTTTTTCCCTGACGGTAAAAATGACTCTGTTAAATTATTCAGTAAAAATGTTTTCCCTTTATCATAAAGCCCCACAACAGCTACAACTGCCCCATCTCAAGCTCCTGGGCCTGCTTTAGTTTCACATTTTTCCAATGCAAAACTCGAATGCAAACTTTGAGACTTTTCTGGGGAAATTTGCAAAAAATCTTCTTCTATCTTAATTTCTTCATTTTTTGATTCTATATTTGGTAAATCTTGCAAGTCTTCAATTTTTATGGCCTGGCTTATAGGTTTGATTAAGGCTCTTTGGTCTTCTTTAAGCGTATTTCAAAAATTTTGTGAAAACTCCACTTCCCACCCATTTTTATTTATATCAGTAATCAGCCCAATATCTACAACTCAGTCATACATGTCTAAGGCACTTGTGTAACCGGCCACTCTGTCCTTTCTTTTTTTGCTTATTACTGCGCTTCTGGCAATATCATCTTTTAAAGTCTTAATTTGCATTTGAAGTTGGTGAATTTCTAATGACTTTGATCGTTCGCGGTCAATCAGCGATTCTAATAATTGCTGCTTTTCTTGGTTTCTAATTTTTAATTCAAGCGAAAATGCTTCTAATAGGTCGATTTGGTCTTGTTTTTGGACTTGTTTCGAAATAAGATTGGGGAGATTTTTTGTGATTTGATCTTCTTCTTCAGATAAAACGTGGAAAAGTTCTGTGATATTTTTTAAGTAAGGGTCTGATGGGCTGGTTTCTATTTGGAGAGATGTGAATGAGCTAAGTTCGTCCTCTTCTTTTCATAGTAGGTCTTCTTTTGACATGCTTTTAAAACTTATTTTGACTTATCCCGTAAAAATTAATTAACCTTAGGAAAGTGTGGACAGTTTTGGAATTTAAAATTTGGGTGGAAATTCAGATAAATTGAAATATAAAGAATAATTATTTATGTACTTATTCAAATCTTAATCTTCCAATTCTTTTCTTCCTCAAACACTTTTTGACATCTTCTATGTTTTCATAGTTAGGATTTTCCATAAATCAATCATTTAAATATTCAAAATTTTTTTTATATATGTGACATAAAATTCTAAGTCAAGTCATTTATTATTACCACATATATTACTCAATAGAGCTGTTTTCCTAGAGTTTTTGATAATTTCATCCTTGCTTTCAATAGAAAGCAGATTATAAAAGCTTTTTACTGATTGATACAAACTATCTTTTGATTTCTCATTTTTCAATAAGTATTGAGAATTTCTTAGGAAAGCATAAACAGTTATGAAATTTGAGATTTTAGTTAATTATTTTTATGGTCTGGCATAGAATTTTATTAGAAACTTTTATAAGATAATAGTATTTAAAATAACACTTTAAAAAAAAAGGAATTTCCTTTGGGTATTTTTTTAAATTTTGCTTATTTTTTGCTTAATTCCTAAGGACATAAATGTGGGCCCCCATAAATGTTGATAGTTATAATGTCTCATATTTAATTTATTAAGAAAATGATAGAAAACACCTAGTAATTACTAGCCAGCCTTGAAATCCAGACTTCAACTTGACATCGTGACACAAACGGCCTTTACGATTACCAAGGAAGCTTGATAACAAAGAATCATTTTACTATAAACTACTCAGCAGTTTTGCATAGATTCAAGAATTCCTGTATCTTAAACAGTTCATGTTGGAATTGAAAACTCAGTGAAGACTCAAACCCAATTTTGTCCATAAAAGCACGTGGTGGTTTTTTTATAATACAACAATCAGGTGAAGAGCTAAATGAAAGACTATGGCTTGTAGTAAAATCAATAAGAAATAATGGAGTTAAAGGGCATAGAATATGTGAAGGGGACTGGATTCGTCTAGGAAGGGTTAGATTACAAGTCAAAAGAATTTGTATTGATGTAAATAACATTCCAGAAAATGAAATTTCTATAGCGGTTGATCGGGAAAAGCCGAAATTTCAGTATTTTGAGCCTTTTCGAAAGGATTATAATGAAGCAATAGCGTGCAGAATATGCTTAAACAATACAAATTCAGAAGAGAATCCTTTGATTTCTCCATGCCTCTGCGCAGGGACTATGAAAAATATCCACATTTCATGTTTGCAGCAATGGCTTAACAATAAAGTTGCAGTCAGCAAGTTTCAAAAGGCAACTTCATATTTTTGGGATGAATTATCATGTGAAATTTGTAAAGAGCCACTTCCATCAAGTATTTTTATTAAAGGAGTCCGATTTGACCTAATAAAAATAGCAAATCCCAAAAAACCTTATATTTTATTAGAAGATTATAGGCCTGAAGGAAGCGAATCTAGATGTTTACACGTTGTGTCTCTAAATAATGGAGAATCTGCAAGCCTAGGCAGATGCATTGAAAGTGATTTAAGAATTTCTGACGTCTCAGTCAGTAGAAGACACTGCAAATTGAAATTTATTGAAAATAATTTTGTATTAGAAGACAGAAATAGCAAATTCGGGACACATGTCCTTATGAAAAAAACTTTTGTTCTGCAGCCTCATACAGAAGTTATTGTACAAATTGGGAGGACTACTGTGCATTTATTATCAAAAGAGCCGTTTAGTTATAGATCATGCCTTTGGACATTTGGGATTAAAAAGGTGATGCCGATTACTAATTGCTCATATTTGACACAAGCTGATATTATTGAAGATAGCCCAGCAGCTTTTCAGGAAAGAACCGTTTTAGATTTTGAAGCAAATTCAGTCGTTTCTCAAGAAGAATTCTATATTACAAGAGAAGCTGCAAATGAAGAAGAAAAATCTAATGAAGAAATAAAAACCATCCTCAATTAATATATATTTAGCTAAAAATTATTAAATTTCAATAGAAATTATATTAAGAATGAAATAGCCACACTTACAAGGACACACAAAAAGTTCGCAGAGTCATAATAATAAGGATAATTGTAAGTAGCCTGTACACATTGGTCATTATTCTGTAATTGGGGATAATAAAGATACTCCCAAGTAGCACGAGTCGTATCATCTAATTTATTCACAAATTCCAAGCACCCTGACGCACTTCTTCTGACTGTGTTACATTTATTAGTCCCTTGCAAAACTTTAACCCAAGTGCTTATATAACTAAGCCCAGCAGCGTCTCCTATAAAAGGCTGACAATAAGAAGCTCCTTGGCTATTATACCCACAGCTGCAGCTTGACAAATACATATTGCTCCCATCAGTCCCTTCACAATCCATATCTGAGCTGCATTTATTCGGCATCTGGGCTGTGCTTACAGGGGCTTCTGAACAAACCCCAAGAGACCCATAAAAATCATTAGCTGATTTTTTACAAAAACCTGACTGGCATAAATAAGAAAACCCATTGGTGCAGTCAGTCACAATATTTCCATTAGAAATTGTGGCGTATTGGTTACAAACACCATTAGAGGTCCCATAGGTCCAGTTGCAGGTAGCCCAATTTACGCAGTCATGGAAATCACGACATCCCATGTCTCCAATATTTATTTGGGATACACATTGGTTGTTAGGGCCACATCGCAGTCCTGGGTTACATTGCTCGTGGGATTTACAAGATTCTAATAAAGCAGCCCCAAAACAATAGTTATTTTTGCATGTCCCGAATATACAGCTTGAAATACAAGGTTCTCCTGGGTAAGGTAAATCTGAGATATTGACAGGGGCTGCAATGCAAGTTAGGTTGCTGGTTTGGCAATATGGGGTGGAGGAGGCTGACGAACAAGGCTGAAGGTAGACTGTATTGTTGACCTGACGCCCGCAGGAGCCAGTAGGGATTGTTATGTTGCTTGTGGTTGCACATTGGTAGGATAAACAGGTGTTTTGTGAAGAAATTGAGTGTGGGGAAGGATAATTGGCAGAGGTAAAGGGGATTAGGGAGAATAGAAGCAATGAGGGTATCATATTTTGATAATTGCAATTATGGAAAAGGTTGTTGAAAAATTAGGATTTTGTGATAAAGGAAAATAAAAGTCATATTGAAGATAATGATAAAATTTTAATTCCAGTTAAATTCAGTTAATATAAAAGTAATATATCTAATAATTTGTTGCTATCCTCATTTATGAAGTATTTTTAAAAACAAGCTATTTTTATTAGGATTAATCTTATCTATTGATTACTGAATAGAAATTTAATAGCTTTTACTCTTATCTTTTGTGAAAAATATTTTAAATACTTTCACATATTAAGTATTATAAGATTAATAGTTATAATTATTGATTAATTTTAAACTAAAAATACAAATATTTATTTAAATGCTAGATATGATATAAAATTAATTATATTGATCCCATTTATTTTATTCGATTTTTGGACTACTTATTATTAGCATATCTTTATTAATTGCTTTTATAGCTATAAATGGCTGGCTACATAAATCTCATATTAAATTATACTGAATTATTTAAATATTTGTTTCAAGTTATAAGAATTTTAAAGATTGCAACTTCGAGCTGCATTTCCATCTATGCAAATATCGAAATTTTATTTCACAGCAAGCAGAAAACAAAATAATTCTCGTCCTATGTAAAATTTTCCAGCTTCGGAAAATTTTTTTGAGCAGGTTAATTTTATTTTCAAATATGAATCATTTAAGCCTAATTTAGCATTACTTTTTTTGCAATTCAGATTTATCTTGTGATAAAATAGTATTGATTTTAAATCCAATTAAAGATTTGTGAAGTAATTTTGATGAGTAAATTTTGTTATTTTTAAGATCATTTTTAGAATATTTTTGACATAAATACTTTAATCAATTGTGAAAAGAGTGTTCTAGCAAAAGTTTTGACCTGAAATTATTTGCTTTCCTATGAGAAAGCATTTTTGGAAGTAAATATGATTTTAAGGCTTTAAAACAGGTTGAGAGTAGTTTAAATTTTCGATTTTTTCTGATGGATTCTTCGATTTTTATTGTGTAGCAAGAGTATTTTAGAATTTTAAAAAAGCAGGATTTTTTTACTTTATTTTGACGGTGTTTCTCAACCATGTTTATCTGTATAAAACTTACAAGGGGAATTCTATATCATTCTTTTAATATTGATTTTAATTGATTTTTTTGTATAAAGGTTTGATAGAAATTCAAAGCTTTCTTTTGCTTTTGTTGTTTTGTGAAATATTTGCTTGAGAAAATCAAAATCGCTTCAAATACTTTTCGCTTCTGAGTTAATTTTACCAATTCTGTGTGATAATTAGCAGCACAAAATGCTGAAGCTAATTTAAGGCCGTTTTTCTTAGTTGATGTATGAAAAACTAAGATTCTTCAAGATCTTAACAAAATTCTCAATTGAAAAAGTTTTGCTTTTTTCTTTTGCTTATTCAATTTCGCGTTCCTTCGTAATTTATTTAAGTAAAATGACATCAAATGCCTTTTTCTGTATCCATGTGTTAACTTTTCCATATCATTTCTAGAATTTTTAAACACCCTTTTCCAATATTTCCAAAATAAAGTTATCTTTCGTTCACGAACATTCTTTTTCATAATCTCTTTTCACATTAAAATCCCCTTTTTCATTATTTGACTATCATTAAACTCTTCAGCTTTAAATCAATTATATTTTTTTGAGTCCTTTATATTTTTGATGGATTTTCAATGAGAAATCGTTCTCTTTAAAAAGTTTCTAATCCTTTTAATAATAAAATTTTGATATCTAAATTTTTGCAATCTCAGTAGCTTTAGATTGTCGAAAGCTTTATGCTTTAATTTTTCTTTATAAAATGCCCTGGAACTCTCTGAAATTCTCTTTTTCTTTTTTCTTTGAGTGACTCATTTCATTCAGCCATGTGTTACTTGAGTTTTTAGGTAAGTTTCTCTTATTGATGTAGACTGCTTTAGGCTAGCTTGACTACTTTCATTATATTGATTTTTTCAGATAGAAAATAATAGTAGCTTTCTAGGGGCCAGTTTTTCATGATCAATCGCTAATTTTACTTTTTTAAATAGTCATGAATAATAAAACCTATAAGCTTTTGGGTATAAAGTTCTTTCTTTTTGCCTATATCAATCTTACTTTCAACTTTTGAGTTCCTTTCATCTTTTGAATATCATTTTCATTAGATTTGGTTCTTTTTTTATAGCGCGCTTATGAGTCTTTTTCAAAGGTGAAGGCATTTATATGAAATTTTATTTTTCAATAAATTTGATGCAGCAGATTCTATAGAAAATAACAATTGTTTCCATATATTATTTTTAGAGTAATTTAACAAATATTCATGATTTCCTTAATAAATCTAATAAAAACATTATCATTATTTTTTATACAAATAATTTTTCATGCATTATGGCATTCTAAATACAATTAAAAGAAAGTAAGTTATCACAATTAATAATATTCCCTAGAAAAACTCAAAATAATTATTCTATTAAAATAAAGAGAAACTTTACAATGGTTGATCATCTCGCAGCTAAAGAATATAAAATTGCTGTTATAGGGTCAACTGGGGTGGGAAAAAGCTCACTTTGTATGCAATTCACAAGGAATCGCTTTGAAGAAGCTTATGAGCCGACGATCGAGGATTATTATAGGAAACAAGTCACATTTGAAGGTGAACAAATTATTTTTGATATTATTGATACGGCAGGAGAAGAAGGAAATCTTACAAATTTAAACGGACTTATTAGACAAGCTGTGGGGTATTTGTTAGTTTATGATATTACAAGAAGACAATCTTACTCAGAAGCAAAAGAGTTCAGGGATAGAGTTTTGTATGTGAAAAATGCAATTTCAGTGCCGATGGTGCTAGTAGGGAATAAAGCTGATATGGAAGAAAGACGAGAAATTTCATTAGAAGAAGCCACAAAAGATGCAGCTGATTGGAGTTGCAATTTTTTCGAAGTCAGTGCAAAAACAAAGACTAACCTCGAAAGCGCATTTGCAGAGTGTGCTAAATCTATAAAACGGTCACAAAATAAGCGACAAAGAGATGGAGGACAAAAGTGCTGTTTATTATTGTAAATTATCATATTCTGCTTCAATTTCTTACCTTTTAGCATTTTCCCCTTAATTTCCTGCCTCTTTTCCAATATTCCAAAATAAATTTGTATTTAAAGCAGAATAATAATTATGTCTAGTTCATTTTGGTCAGGGTATAAAGGTCTCACATCTTTTGCATCTGGAGCTATAAGCAAAGCCAAAGAACAAATTCGTGACATAACCACAGAAGTTGCAATAGAAAATGAAGAAGACCCCTCTGAGATGAAATCTCAAGTCATTGATTTAGAAAATCGATGCAATGAGTATAGGAAAATTTTGCAAGAAAGAGACTTAGAGTTTAATGAAAATCAAAAAAAATTGGAATCATTAATAGAAGAAAATAGGCAGCATAAGCAATATATAGAAGAATTAAAAGAAGAAAATAAAGAAATAGTGAAATTCAGGATTGTGATAGGAGCTGAAGATAGTGTTGAAGCTTTAGAGCTGCTAAAAGTAAGGGAAAATGAGTTAAATGAGGAAAGAGACTTAAAAAAAAAGATAGAAAATCTGCTGGAGGAAGAAAAAAATCTGAGGATTGAAGAAAAGGTTAAATTGATGGAAATTTTAGTTTTAAAAGAAAATGACATAAATGAATATAAACAAAGATATGAAGAACAAGGAGTAAAAATAGTAAATTTAGAAAGAAACATACAAGGGATGAGAGATAATGAAATGAAGCTAAAAAAAGAAATAGAAAGTCATAAAACTAGAAATTTGTTGCTGGATGAGGAGATTAAAAGCTTAAAAGAAATGATGGCAAAACAAGAAGAAACTTTGGGGTCCTTACAAGATTCATTTATGTCAGCTAAACGAAATCAGCATCAAATAGCAGAAGAATGCTATAGAGCTTTAAAGCTAAGTGGAGGATACATAGGACTGACAGTTCCCAATATAAAATCTGAAAATATTGGAATTGAAGATGTTGCAGAATTTTTGGCATCACAAAGCGATTATATGAAAGAAACCATAACAAGGGTAGCTACTAGCTTATCTTTAAAAACCAAAGGAACAACTGATAGGAAAATTAGCTTTAAACATACCTTAGAAGGAATCAAAGAAGGAGTACTCAGCTTTGTTGACGAGGTCCAGAATAAGCTAAAAGATACCATCGATATTTCTAAAACCACAGAAGATTTATATCATAAAACCTTGAAGGAAAAAATTGATATAGAAGCTAGTGTAGAAGAGCTTAAAAAATCATTAGAAAATAAAGAAGAAACCATTAAAACTATAGAAAATGAGCTGAAAAAAGATAAAGCCGATTTCTCGCTTATAGAAGAATTAAAAACTCATAATATTTCTTTATCGTCAGAAATTCATGATCTTAAACGAAGAGTCGAAGAGCTCGAAAAACAGTTAAGCACTGAAATAGAAATAAATAAAAAATCAAGTGAAGCTTATAAGTCATTGGACAGCCATTTTGCATCTTTGATTCAAAAACAGAAAATATTAAGCAGTGAATTAGAAGAAAAAGAAAAGCAGTTGAAAGCAGCAAATGATAAATGCGAAGAATTAATAAAAATTATTGAAGAAAATGAAAAACTTGCTGAAAAAAGTATAAGTGAAATTGAAGAACAAAACAAGAAGAAAATAAATGACTTAAAAAACTTTCATATGACTGAAATCAATGATATAAGCCAAAAACACTCTAAAGCTATTTGCGAGGCACAAATAGCATTAGCTAAAGCTCAAAATGACATCAAGGAATTGAAATCTGCCAAGTCTCAAATCGAAAAATATGAAGAAGCAATTCAAAAGCTGCAAGAACTTCTATCAAGCTTAGAAAATCAAGTAGAAACCTATTCAACTCGTATTGATGATTTAACTCAAGAGCTGGAATCCACCCATTCCAAGCTTTCCCATCTTTCCTCAAAGAAGAAATCCTATAAACAAAAATTAAAAGAAACTGAAATCTATATCCTTGAACAAAAAGAAGAATTTAAAGCAGAAAAATTTGAATTAGAAAAGCAAATTCAGCATACACAACAAATGAAATCGGAGGCTGAAGCATTAGTAAATCAAGTGCAGAAACAAATTCAGGCCAGCGATAACTTGATTGATAGGAGACTGATTACGACGTTTTTATTAAACTACTTAAACGAGCAAAACAGTGAAAAAATCAGAGTCCAGATGCTTAAAGCTTTAGCTGGGATGCTAGAACTTAATGACGAGCAAAAACAGAAAATTGGGCTGGTCCCTGATGATGGGCTTTTAGCACAATTCGCGAATTTTATTAGTAAAGGGTAATTGTAAGTAAAATTAAGATTGACAGCAAATACATCTATCTCTCACTTGTCCACATTGAAAACAGAAAGTCGCATTGCAGGCAATGCAATTTACTGAGGCTTGATTGGTCTCATTAGAAACTGCCATTCCGCAAGCAGGGCAAGGCTTGATGTTATTGCTTCTCATCCAATTAATAAACGCTTCATCTTCTTCAGTTTGGTGTTTTTTGCATACACAATGAAAGAGATCTAATAAGCATTGTAAACAGTACTCAACATTGCATAATGGACATTTATATTTCGTAGCATTTCCAGCGTCAAATCAGTATTCACATCTGTTATTTAGGCATTTCATGACCCCGGGGATCAGCCATTCGTCATGATTTGAGGCTTGCTTTTTAGGCTGTGGGAGAGGCATGGCTATAGTTTTTCTTGGCTGTTTTACAGTAACTCTTTTCTTAGGAGGAGCAGGACCTAAAATAATATTTATCATTCTTTGGGAAATTCTTGCTCTGCACATTGGACAGCTTATTTCAGTTTGATTCATATTTTTCGTTTTATTAACAATTTCCATCAAGCAGGTCTTGTGGAATTGATGAGAGCATTCAAGCTTGGTATCATCATCACTTAGATCATCCATACAATATGGACATTCTTCTGATTTCTTGTATAAATGATAAATTGCAAAATTATCGCTGACATCTATATCTTTAATGCAGTTTAATAAGTCTTCGAAATCATTGTATTCCAAATGTTCCCAATCTAGTACTCTAGGGGCAAATAGAGATTCTACGAGACTATATAAGCTTGATATTTCTAAACCGTCTTTGTATTCGAGTAAAATCCCAATAACCATATTTATGCATTCTTGTGGGGTTACAAAATCAGCCGGAGGAGGAGGAGCTCGGTTAGAGGGCATAAGCTTTTGCGGGGATGGAGGCTTTATAAGTGGATGATCCATAGGAATTTTTTTATCAGCGCCACGAATTTGAGGCAAACTATAAATAATTGGGGAAAGTTCCCCATTTTTGGCTGTTTTTACGATTTTTTTGTTTTGGATAGTGATGTCACCATTTTGAAGGGCAAATTCAAAAAATTCATAGATTTCTCCTATTGCCAACTTTGGCTTATTTCTAGAATATAAGTACTTAAATAAGATCGACCATGTTAAAATTCCCCTTGATGTGCGGTAATTCTTCATTGTGTCTAAAAATGATAAAAAATTGTCATATTTGGTTAGAAATTTGGTAGAAATTTGGCTTTCATGGAATATTGTTTTGAATGCTATATCATTTTGTGTCTTCGCATAAGTGTTTTGAGTTGACCTGTACCTTGATGAAGATATCCCGAATCCTGGGATCATAAAAACAAAAGTTTCAATAACATTTAAAGATGCTTCAATTTCATACAATCTCATTAGTAGCTCTTGGATCCTAAATAAAAAAGGTAATAATTTTACATTTTCAAAAAATTTGACTGCCATCTCAACCACTTTAATATTTATCACAGGGATTTTGCGTGAAGCAAGAATTAATTCATTTCCAATATCACTGCCAAATCTGAATACTTTTAATAAGTTTTTATTTTTTGTGATTTCTAAAAGCTTATTTAAGTCAAACCTCAAATTTTCGCTGGAAAATTTTTGGATTATTTTAGTTTTCATACACAAAGGATATCCTTCTGAAGTAAATTCATCAACAATTCTTATCAGATCTTTCGGCTTTGCTTTTCGTGTAGATTCTGGGATGATTGCGTGCATTTCATTGAAAACAGGCTTAAACCAAACAATGTTTAGTCTAGTTTCTTTTACAAGCTTGCAAATGTTTTTTAAAATGTCTTTTGATAAGGTATTTGATGCGATAATAATTAACTCTTTCCCAGTGACCTTTTTTTCTTTAATATCGTCTATTAAGCTTTCTTCCATCCTTATCCCTATTGGTTCTATACTTATTCCCTCTCTGTTTTCAGGTGACACATAAATGTTGATTTTTGGGACAATTTGATTCGTAATCATGCTGATTTTCATTGGAATAATCCCAATTTCTTCAACATCTCCACCTTGCCAGTTCAAAAAGCATATGGAATTATTGATATCCTTCATTCTATTTGTGAAGCATTTTTCGCATAATGAAATGAGGTTATATGACTTTGCTACACAAGTTTTTAGGCTACAGTCTTCACAAGTGACACAGATATCTTTGCATTGACAAACTCTGCAGAGAGGAGTTTGACAGCTTGGGCATTGAGAAATAAAGGTAGATTCATTGCAATAAAGACAATTCATTTTTATTATATTCTATTATTTGCACTAAATAGCCTTGATTTTTATGATATTCGAATAAATCCAAAAAAATTAAAACTGAAATTAAGAATTATCATTAAGAATAATAACCAAAATTATTCATTTAAATACTAAAAGTAAAAATTCTAGTCCCAAATATCTCCACATGTGGTGCTCTCACTTGACGGTGTGTTTGGACGTGCAGAAATTTGATGAGTATCTTTAAAGCTTGCCAAATTAATACAAAATACATTTTCACTAAAATCCTTTGAGGATTCATTATTTTTAGCATTGCCTTTGCTATAGTCCAAATATATCTTGTTGTTATAATTTCCAAACTCATCATTTATGACAGGAAATCTCCAATCGCAAACCAAATTCCCATCCACATTGAATTTTATTCTGTATTCCCCAGTTTTCAAATTATTTTCCATAAAAAACATCGTATAAAACTCATGCAGAATTTTTGAATAAAACATCGGAATTTCATGCTCCCAGGGCGGAATCATAAAATCGCCTGTCATCATCACTGAATTAGCTGGATTTATCCATCTAATCAGTCTATTGAGGCCTTTTATCCTCATAAATGGCAGATCTTTCCTTATCAGAAATCCTCTTACATGCTTTTGTATCAAAATTGCAGCAATTTTTCTTGCTTTGACAAGTCTTGCGACTTTTGCTATAAAATGAAGCCGGGTTGGAAGGATTTTTATTCGGAAATTTTTCTGTATTATGATCGCTGCTTTATTACGGATTTTTTGTATTCTCCTGACTATTGATAAAAGGTACAATTTTTTCCTAGAAATCCATGAACGGATTAAGCATTGAATTTTGATCGCTGCTGCATTTTTAATTAGGTTTCTTTTAAGGTTAATCTGATTTTGTATTCCCTTGCGTAGGAGATAGGACTTTATGTGCTTTTGTATGATCCTAGCCGAAAGATCTTCCTTTTGTGTGATTTTTTCCTCTTGAATGTGGCATAAGAGATTGATTTCTTGAGAAATTCCATATAAAAAAGGAGTTGAAGAGGTTTCTAGAAGGCTGATGAATCCTATTTTGGGGTTGCTTTTGAGACTTATAGTATTGAAAATGCTAGGATTGAGTTTCACCCCTTTCATTAAATTATTATTTATACTTGGCTGTTGATTAATAACGACTACTCTTAATTCTAGTTTAATGCATATTACTGTGGAATTTCTATATAAAAAGCTCGATTTTATTTGTTTATAATGGCGATAATTTCTACCATTAATTGTGTTATTTATATTATGAATAAAGATTATTATTTGTGGGCTAAAATAAATAAAAAATAAATAGATGGCTTTAGATATATATTGATATATATTAAGATTTTCATTATCACGAGCCACTAAAATATCTTCAAAAATCATAATAGTTAATATTGTATCATCTTAAAAAATTCTATTGCAAAAGCATTGATGTATGAAAATTTGCAAAATTTTAGATATTTTTATCGATTAATGAAAAAAATGCATATTTAAATATATAAATTTATTTAAGTTTGGCTTGCATACTTGGAATAAATTATCTAAAATCTGATTTTATTTTTTAATTGTAGCATGATAACCCATTATTAAGATAAACAAAATGAGAGTATTAAATATGCAAACAACCTTGCTGCTTATTTAAAATAATTCTAAAAAATCTGTGCTATTTCTTATATCTAAAGGGTATTTTGAAAATCAAAGGAATAAAAAAAAAGAATATTTCCATCCAGCACTATAGCTTATATTATTTTTTATAATGAATTTCTTACATTTTCGCCTATTTTCTCTAATAAATTTAATCCCCAAGCCAAACATATTTATTTTAATTCACGGTATTAGTTAAAATAAATGAAATACATTATCTAAACAAAGACAGCATTATTCTCTTAATTAGTAATTTCAATAAAATTCACATATAAAATAAACGACACATTTTTCAGTAATCAAAAAAAGAGCCATAAAGGAATAAATATGTCTGAGTGTCGAATTTGTTTAAATTCCTCAAATGATTCAGCCCTCATTTCTCCATGCATGTGCAGTGGGTCTATCAAGTATGTTCATTCAAGCTGCTTACAACGCTGGCTCAAAGAAAAATATCCTAACAGATATAGAAATATGTTATCAAGAACTAGGTCATGCAGCACAGGGTTAAAATGCGAACTCTGCAAGTATGAATTTCAAGGCAAAATCAAATTTTTAGGCTTATCTGGGATACTAAAAAAGCTTAAAGAAACGCAGGCTTTAATTTACATCATTCTTAACGTGCCCGTAATTTTGTATCTGGTTTATAAGTTTAACCACCTGCTACGTCATCTTTTAAATGTGTCAAAATCACATATAAATTTAATCAAGATTCAGAGCTCAGGATGCAAGAAGTTTCTAATGCTCATCAAGTTCTATATTAGGTTCCTAGTCGGGCTGCTCCCTGTAGCAGTTTTCGGTGCTTCTGCTCCTACAATTGCCTATAGCACAATGATCCTTGCAAAAAATTTAATATCAGAATGTCAAGTTTTCGAGATCAAAAGTGTGAGTAGGAAGATGTAAAATTATTAGACTTTATGTAAATTAAGATAGTTTATTAAAAAAAAACAAAAATCCCAAATTATATATAAATTCTGAAATAATTAGGGATAATTTTGATAAGTTATGAGAAAATTAAGAGGATTAAGCAAGAAATTTGAAATTAATACTCGCTTTTTTAGTAGAAATTACTATTATAAAGCAATTGCAATGAATTGCATGAAAAAGGCTGATAATTTTCTATCCGCAAATTCTGAATAGTTGACATTTTGTCTTGTCAGTTGTGGAATAAATGGAAAATTAATTTGATTGTCGTAAGAAAACATTATTTATTACACATAAAATAGACCTTAAAGGATTTGTTTAATTTTAATAACTAAAATCATTTATTTTGGGAAAATAATTTTTTTAATAATTATTTTATTTATGTAAAATTTTAGTATAAAAATTATGAAGGTATATTTAAAGCATCAGGAAGATTAATTCTCGTTGTCGGCCATACTATGCCTAACGCACCAGATCCCATCCGAACTCTGAAGTTAAGCGGCATAAGGCGAGGTTAGTACTTGGGTGGGGGACCGCCAGGGAAGCCCTCGTGCTGACAGCTAAACTTTTTATCAAATAAGTTTACTTCTATTATCAAATATTTAATTTTTTATAACGTTTATTCCAATATTTTCTTACGTTAGCTATTTAGTTATTAAGATTTATTAATTAGTTCGAGTTTTAAGATATCTATAAAAATAGCTGGCTGAATTTTCTCCTTGTTTAACAGAAAGAAATGCCCTAATACCAAGAAATAACTCATTCTCTCGGCATACCTCCAGAAATTGAACCATTTCATGCCAGTAAGATTTTTCAATTCTTGCCCTTTTACTTAGTATTTTCATATAGGGGCTGTAAAGTTTAGATTAGATTTTTTTATAATTTCACCACAGCTACCTTAAAACCCCATACAAAATACTCATCAAATTTGCAATTCTACTCTCCTAAGCTATAAGTAGCAAATACACTATCATTGCCTTGAAGCTCAGAATTAATTTCAAGAATTATACTCTTGATCCTATCTGAATTTAAGCGTTTTCTATTAAGAAAAGCAAAGGGAGAAATTTTTTATAATTTCAGTTTGAGGCACAGAGAATTCTGGACTTTATAATCAAGAACTGCTATAAGAAGATGCTGCCTTGCTAATAAGATGCTTCAATTAGGTATATAGGAAATAGTAATTATTTTAAAATTAAAACTTTGTTGATTTATAGGACTTCGATATCGAACTCTCCTGTATTAACATAAATAAGAAGCGAAGTTTTGATTAGGGCGTTAAAAATAACCCCCGATATCGGAAGATTTGTGACAATGGCCATCACTCCAATTTTTTTTTGCAATCCTCTTTATCTGGGAATTTGATAATTGTTTATGCTCCATATCCTTCTACTTAGATATTTCTTTTGGGGCAATTTGATGATGAACATCTTCAAATTCTTTAGGATTTCAGACAATTTTTCTTTATGCTTTTGAGATTGAGACTTTGAAACTCATTTTTTAATTAGACATATATATATTGGATTTCTTAATTAAAAAATAAATTATAATAGTAAACTACCATTAAAGGCCCTGACTTTACTATTAATACTCAGCTAAAGATTAAAATAAAATTGGAAAATTCTGAACCATTGATATTTTATTTATCCAGCTTTTTAATAATTAGAATTATCTTTAAAAACACACTATTTATTGCATAAAAACAGATTTAAGCATTTCATAAATTTTGAGGAAACTTTATAAAATAATTTTTTATTTGTGTACAAAAATTTATGAAGGTATATTTAAAGCGATAAGGAGATTAATTCTCGTTGTCGGCCATACTATGCCTAACGCACCAGATCCCATCCGAACTCTGAAGTTAAGCGGCATAAGGCGAGGTTAGTACTTGGGTGGGGGACCGCCAGGGAAGCCCTCGTGCTGACAGCTAAACTTTTTATCAAATAAGTTTGCTTTCATTCTCAAATAATAATTTTATCCAATATTTTCTTTTCATAAGAGAATGGCAAGGCTAATATTTTGCTATTAAGATTCATAGGGGAGCTAATTAATTGGAGATTTTAAGACATCTGTAAGGTGACTAGCTAGAGTTTTTCCTTTTCTAATGGAAAGAAATAATCTAATACCAGAAAATAGACATCAGCTAGAGATAACTCTAGAAATCGAACCATTTCGTGCCGATAATATTCTTCAATTCCTATCCCTTCTCTTAGTATTTCTGTATAGTGACTTTTTAGATAATTTCCAATATAAAGTTGAAATCTCCTGTCTTTAATTAAAACTCTATTGATTTCTAGGACTTCTGTGTCACACTCTACTGCATTTGCATAATTCAGAAGTGAAGTTGTAATAATCACTTCAATTTCTTTTGCTATTTGTATTTTTCTATATAATTAGCTTACTAAATGAAGATTTATAGGTATAAAGGCTGCTTTATCTGCTCTATTTTATATTATATGCATATTCTTAAAATCTTGAGGATAACAGGAAAGTTTTCTTTTCCAATTTATTCCTTTTTTTTTTAATTATTAGATGAATTATAAAAATTATTTCACAAGTTAAGGGCTCATCATATAATTAATAAGTGAATTTGTAATCATCAAATCAAATTTTTTATCTAATCCTCTTTATTTTATTATTTTTCATTTTAACTAAAGTTATAAAGGAAAGTATAAGCAATTATTTAATATAAATTTTATTGGCAATATTACAAAAAATACCTAATAGGTACTAGATTGATTGAAAATTTCTAATCAACGAATAGAATATTATTAAAAAATTTCAATCCAGATCTCAGTGTTATCAAAAATAGAAAATTATCATTCAAAAATGTATCTTCCGATTATAAATCAACTACTTATATCATTCATAAGCATAGAGGTTTTTAACACAAAATATATCAAGGTCGACTTAAATAATTCAGAATTATTTTATTATAATAGAAATTTAAATATAATAGGTAAAAATATTTTGCAAAATTCTGGATAGCAATCTAAGAAGGTATATTTAAAGCATCAGGAAGATTAATTCTCGTTGTCGGCCATACTATGCCTAACGCACCAGATCCCATCCGAACTCTGAAGTTAAGCGGCATAAGGCGAGGTTAGTACTTGGGTGGGGGACCGCCAGGGAAGCCCTCGTGCTGACAGCTAATCTTTTTATCAAATCATTAGGCTTATTTTCACTGTCACATATTAACTTTAACAGCTTATCCTAATATTTACACTTTAGAATTTTTAATTTACTTTCTAGCTTTTTTAAGGTTTTAAAAGATCTTTAAGATAGCTTGCTAGAGTTGTTCCTTGCCTAATCGAAAGAAATAATCTGACTCCAGGACTTAGCTTATTGGGTCCACATCACTATAGAAATCGAATCATCTCTGTCCGATAATATCATTCAATTTTTATTCCTTGACGAATAATTTCATGATAGTGGTCGCTGAGATAATCCATGAAATAAAGCCCAAACCGGGTAACTTTGATCAAAACTCTGCTTATTTCCAAGACTTCTGTGTCGCACTCTGCAGTATTAGGATATTTCAGAAGCGAAGTTTTAATCATCAATCCAATTTCTTTTGCTATTCTCTTACATGTCAATCGGGAAAATATTAATTTCACATTTTCATACTTGGATATTTCTTTTAAGGCAATTTGGTGAGATGAAAATGAAGAGATACTTCTTGGGACCAAGATTCTGAAAAAAAAAATTTAAAATTCATAGCCTGCAATACTACCAAATTTAATTAATACATAAAATATAATAGGAGCTACCATTGAGGGGATTATATCTAGAAATTCATGCTTGATAAAAGAATGATGGCCTTAAAGAATAAAATCACGTAAATTATGAATAACTCCATTTAGCATTTAATTTTATTATTTTGTAACCATCTAAATCTTCAAAGCAATTTCCATCTCTCTTTCTTTCTATTCATAACTTACTCATAGCCAAACCCTTATTATTTCTAAGGCTTCTGTCTCACATCCCATGCCTTCGCAGTTCAGGGGAGAAGTTGTGATCATCAAACTAATATCTGTTCCAATTCTCTTCATCTAATCATCATCTGTCTATTGGGCAGTTCTTCAAGATCAAAATTTTCGTATTTTGATTCTACCTTGATAATTATTTGATAATACAGAACTCTAAACCTGAAGGAGAATAGCAAGGCTAACTCTCTGCCTATTTTTAGAGTTGAGTTATAATTTTAAGATGTCTGCAAGATATCTTGCTGGAGTTGTTCTTTGTCTAATGGAAAGAAATTTGCTGTAATTTATTGGATGGGCATGACTCTAGAAATCAAACCATCATATGACAATAATGTGCTTTAATTGCTATTTCTTGATATCATTATTTCATGGTAGCGATTACGAATGTAATCCTTGATATAATGTTGTAGCCAGTAATCTTTAAGTAAAACTTTTTTTATTTCTTAGACTTCTTTGTCATACTCTGCTCTATTTGAATATTTCACTGTGAAGTTGTAATCATCACTCCAATTTCATTTGTGATCCTCTTTATCTGATGACCAAATAATTAAAATCTACATTTCTGAACTTGAATATTTCTTTTAAGGCTCAAATACAAATATATTAGGTGAGCATTAAAATTAGTAAAGTTGCAAAATATAAGTGCTTGAATAAATCTCAATGTAATTATGAAAGCTTTCTATTCTTTAGGTGATACATCTCTCTTTGAAAATATATATTTAATTTGCACAATTCTGATCTTATACTTTTAATTGAGTCTTGCAAGTCTAAAAACTATAATTAAAATAACATTTTCTAATTTCTTAGAGATTCCTATCACTTGGCCAATAATTTTTTATAGAAACATATTCTATAATAAATAGGGTAGCAAAAGCAGCAGAGATATCAAACTTTTTACTCTTAATTCAATAATGAATATTCTTAAACTCATATAAATAAAAGACTATTAAGGAAAATTATAATATATAGTAATGGAAACTGATACTCTTTTAATCTTCTGTATGATTTTGATAGCCCTTTACTGTATGTTTGTTTTAAATTGCGCTATAAACGATTATCATTACCATCAAGTTAAAAAAGCTGAAATTGATCAAAGTAAGCAAGTTAATATAAGCGATTCAAAAAGAGAAAAGAGTGTGATTCTGCAAAAATTGAAAAAGGAAAACCAGTCTATACGTGAAAATGATGAATGCATTTTTAAAGATAGTAATGAACTTGATTTTTCAATTATTTCTAAGAATGAGAGTGAGCTATATTATTGACTTTCTTTACTCTCCTTAAATATCTTTTTGGGATGAACTAAATTCTTTTCTGAAATAATCTCTCTTACATTTAGGGAATATGAGAAAACTTTGACAGGAATAGGAAATAGTATGAATTCAGTGTTTAGTGGGATGAGGTCAATTTTAGACAATTTTAAATTTATTATTATTATCGATTTCAACTTTGAAATTTCTTCATTTTTGAAATTCTGAAAGAAAAAGTGGATTACATTTAAATTAGATAAATTTATTTGCACAGTTAATCAAATAAAATGTGAGGATGAAAAGAATAGCTTTGAAGGATACGATGATCTTATTAATTTGATTAAGCAAGCAGATCCCAATTTGCCAGAAATCGCTAAGTGGTTTGATAAACTGCGCAATAATATAAAAAATTCCATACCAAATGAATTGTGGCTTCTTAAAAATAAAATTGATGATAAAATATACTTTTCAATCCGACTTTATGCAAGTGCTAAACAGCTTACTAATATCATACCAAATATAAATGATGATAATGCAATAATTTGAATTCGAAAAATATTTGCAATTTATACAGAAAAGCTTAAAGAAATATCAAATCAAGAGGCAATAGAAAATGAATTAAAAGATACAAATTCAAATCAATGACTTCCACAAATTTATGAAACAATGTTATACAACTTTTGAAGAGCTAGTGGATTAAATTCAATTATTACAGATATTGATGGATATTATCAAATTGAAAATAAACTGAGTAATAAAATTAAGGAGGAAATTGAACTGAGTTTATGATTCTTGCTTGGTAATGTTATAGATTATTGAAACCCAAAACTACCATATAGCTTTCAAGAAGAAATAGACAAAAAATTTAAATATATCGATCAATGCCTCAATATCCAAAATCTTGACGAAATAATTCTAGAAATCCAGTTTGACTTCGAAAAAAAATTTAAAAATATATTAATAAAGCATATTTTTGAGCCTCTTCAACATCTGAATAATTTGTTATCAAATGAGAAACAATTAATTCTTGCTATTTCATGACTGATAAAAATTAAACCAATTCTAAATGCCTTTAAGAAAAGCAATCTCATGGACTATATTGCACTTAAATTTCAAAAAGTAGAGAGAAATTTATCAAATGCCATGAATAAGTATTTAAATGCAAAAGCAATTCTAAATCTAGAGGCTTGTATTAGGATAGTTTGCAAATTGAAAGAATTTGATGAAAAAAGCAATTCACTATACAGCTTCACCAATCTTTATAGAAAGTATGTAGGATCAGTAAAGGAAATTGATGAAGAACTTAAACTATGTCTAAATGAACGCGATATTATATCTTTTTGTTTGAATTTTAAAGAGTTGTCAGAAGATTCAAAAAAAAAATTTATTGGCAAACTTAAAGATCAAATTAGAGATGTCTTAAAAGGTTATATGGAAGGAGTTTGGGAAAGATTAAAACAAAAAGCATTAGAAATGAGCCCTAATAATATTGATGATTTTTTTAATGAAATGAAGAAAGTTGCAGAAATCATTGGTTATATGGATTTTAATACGAATATTGAAATTAGTGAAATATGCAAATGAATAGAGATGAAAGGTAAAATTTTGATAACAGAAAATAATATAAAAAACTGAGATAATATAATCAACGGATTACCCACAATTTTTAAGAAATGGGAAGAAAAGTTCATAAGCTGGGCAACTGTAATTCCACCAGAAGAAAAAATCGGCAGCAGTTCTCAAAATGTAAGTCTACCTTATAATGACGAGCTCAAAAAGATAAATATTGAGTATCTTAGCTATAAGTTACTTTTGATCTTTAAATCTTGCAAAGAGAGAAAAAATTGAATTGGAGAAATTATAAAGAAATTTTATGATGGGAATATAGAAAAAAATTATATGGATAAGATTATTACTCCGATTATGAGGGAGCTTATAAACAGCATAAGTGATGTGACCAAAAATTGTGAAGGTGATGAAAGCATCATTAATAAAATCCTTCTGAAAATTCAAAATCACGTTCAATACATTATATTTCAAGATTTTCCTGATTATTTATTTAAATATCGAGATTTGCTGGAAAATCTTAACGCTTCAATTACAATATATATATTTTTACATGAACTCAGCCCTAAAAAACAATCAGAAATCGTAAATAATATTGAGATAATAAACAGTCAAGAAAACGATAGCAGCAGCATTTTAAAAAGCGAAGAAAAGAAACAACTTATTTTTGGCGAAACAAAAATTGAATATTCTGAAGATATAAAGCCTGAAAGCAAAAGCTCTGACAGCAACCCCTATGAGATAGAAAATCAATCTAAAGTTTCTCCTAAATTATTAAATCAAATACTTATGAATAATTTGAAAAATTGCAAATTCAATAAAAAAGCTATTTGACAAGAAAAGAGGAGTGATCCTGATTTAAATTTAAGCTTGAATTCTATAAAAAAACCTGAGGAGATTGGCAAATCAAGAATGCATAAGACATGCTTATCTCAAAAAAATCAAAATTGTAATAGCATTGTAGAGTTTTCGCTAAAGGACTCTTTATGGAGAAAAATTAAAGAGTGAAAATCAGATGTAGATTTTATCTTAAAGCAAATATGATCTAACTTAAAAATTGAAAATTTGATCTTGAGTTTCCCAAAAAATAATGAATGCGTTGGATTAACTGTTGTAAGATCAGAGAAATCGCAAAGAAGAAAACTTAAAAATCAAGACTTCAGTTTATCTATTATAAAGCTAGAAATAAATAAGGTTTTTGGTATAAAACCTGTTATGAAGGCAAAACCACTGGAATATAACCCAGCAAAAAATATAGAATTTGATAGATGCAGTTACAGTGCTCTTTCAAAAACCTCTCTCGACTTAGAGAGACTAGAAAATCATAAAATGAATTTTATTTATGAAATAAAGATGCTTGAATTTGATGCCTCTTCCCTATACTTGCTTCAAAGCAATAACTACTATGAAATTGCAAAAAATGAAAAGTTTATTGATTTATTGCTATATTCAAAGCATGGGGTTGTCATGGCAAGACTAAGCCATTCAAAATTGCATGAGCTTATGAATTTTAAGCATCTCTATATCACTTAAAATTAAATTCTAAGATCTCATTCAAAATTCATATTATTTTTAGCATATATGCATTTTTTTATTAGCTTACTGCTATTTATTAAATTGAGATATTTTAGGAGAGTTATACTTTTGAGTTCACTCTCTTTCTTTACAGTTAAAAACTTCTTTATCTTGAAGAAAAAGACTTGTTGACTCGCCTAAATATTCACTTTCAGTAATAGGGTTATTTAGGGACCCATGACATATGAAATAAGTGCTCAAATTGTGATGCTTGATTTTCATTTATCACTTGAGAAAATTTCACAGCAAACCTTTATTTGAATGAAAAATCTGTATAATAAAGGAAAAGTCTGGAGGGACTGAGGATAGTTTTCTCAAAATTCAATTGTAAATGAAAAAACTCCGCCTTTATAAGGAGTCCTTCCAGGGCCATAACCAATTCAATTATATAGATTTCCTTGAAAAACTCTTAACCAACAAAATTCTATAAAACTCTTAATTTTGCTAATTCTGAAAGAAATTGTACCATTACAAAGAAAAGATGAGAATCATAAAATACTATGATTTCAAACTAAAATGCAGCAATACATGAAGGCTACACAGATAAAAGCAGTTAGAGATATCAGCTTAAATGGAGCAATATTTAATTTATTATTTTTATAATTATCTAAACCTTTAAATTAATTTCCATCTATCTTCCTTTATCTTCATAGCTCATACATGGCATACATTGATGCAAAGACTTCATAAATACATTCATTACCACCGGATTAAGCCCATATATAAGCGCATTTAAAAGTCCTTGGCTCGACCCAAACAACACATCTCGCAGTGCCAGACCAAAACTTGGGTTATCATAATTACTATACAAATAAATCCCTAAGCTTACTATCTATTAAATTTAGACCTTAGTTACAGTTAAAAGATCTTGAAGATAGCTCACTGGTGTTGTTCCTTGCCTAATCGAAAGAAATAATTTGACTCCAGGACTTAGCTTATTGGGTCCACACCACTTTAGAAATCGAACCATCTCTGTCCGATAATATAATACAATCATTGGTCTTTGACGAGGAACAATTTCATCATAATGGTCTGTGAGATAATCTATGAAGTAAGACCGAAACCGGGTAACTTTGATCAAAACTCTGTTTATTTCCAAGACTTCTGTGTCGCATTCTGCTGTATCAGGATATTTCAGAAGCGAAGTTTTAATTATCAATCCAATTTCTTTTGCTATTCTCTTTACCTGTGAATCGGAAAAATTATTAAAATCCACATTTTCATACTTGGATATTTCTTTTAAGGCCATTTGGTGATGAGCAGCTTTAAACTCTTCAGGACTTTCAGGAGTTTTCTCTTCGAATTCGAGGTAAGAAGATGATTTTTGGGACTTAGATTTTGAAAATAATCTCTTGATCAAATGCATAGAAATTTATAATGGGGATTTTAATAAGGGAGATTTATAAATAAATGTCAGTCGAAGCCCCTAATCCAAATTTAAGTACCAGATCCAATCCAATTACCAAAGATTTAGCAATAGGTGCGATCAATGCAGCAATCCGAAACCAAGATCTTGCCAATTTACATTGTAGAAATAAAAGATATGGATATCTATAAGTAGGCGGTATTGACATGTTCGGGTTTAACTTCTGGAAAAAAGAAAGAATTCTTAAAAATAAGAGTGAACTATATTATTGACTTTGTTCGCACTCCTTAAAAAATTGTTTGGGATATCTTACATTTGGGGAATATGAGAAAACGTTGACAGGAATAGGAAATAATATTGGTTCAGTGTTCGTGGAATGAGGCCAATTTTAGACATTTTAAATTATTATTGATTTCAAATTCGAATATGCTTCATTTTTGAGATTTGATGTGCAATTCAATTAGATAAATTTATTTGTAGAGTTAATAAAATAAAATGAAATGATGAAAAAAATAGCTTTGAAGGATATGACGATTTGATTAGTTTGAAAAAGCTAGCTGATCCCAATTTATCAGATATCGCTAAGTGGTTTGATCGCCTGCGCTATAATATTGAAAGATCCATACCAAATGAATTGTGACTACTTAAAAATAAAATTGATGATAAAATAATTCTTTTAGATACTTGTTATGAAATGCTGAACGACTTGCTAATATCATATAATATTTAAATAATGATAGTGTAATAATTTGCATTCAAAAAATATTTGGCAATTTATACAGAAAAGCTTGAAGAAATATCTGATGATGAAATGAATCAAGGAGTAAAGAAAGTGAATTAGACGATATAAATCCAAATCAATCACTTTCGCAAATTTATGAAACAATGTTATACAATTTTTGAAGAGCTATAAGCTTAAATCTAAAAATTGTCGATGTTGATGGATATTATAAAATTAAAAGTAAATTGAACAATAAAATTGAGAAGGAAATCAAATTGAAATTACATTTCTTGCTTGCTAATGATAAAGCTAACCGAAATAAAGCCTCTAAATTATCTTATAGCATTCAAGAAGAAATAGATAAAAATTTCAAATATATCAATAATGCCCTCAATATCCCAGATCTTAACGAAAAAATTTTAGCATGAATTCGAAAAAAAAATAAAAGAGAAAGAAATAGAGAATATTTGAAACCTATTAAAGATCTCAAAAACTTGCGATCAAATGAGGAAAAATTACTTCATGCTATTTCATAATTGAATAATGTCAAAACAATTTTTAATGCCTTTAAGATAAGCAATCTCGTGGATTTTATTGGACTTAAACTTAAAAAATTAGAGAAACAATTATCAAATGTTATGGATTAGTGTAAAAATACAAACTTGATTTTAAATCTAGATATTTGTGCAGGATAGCTGATAAATTGAAAGCATTTGATAAAAAAAGGAATCTACTATATAGCTTCATCAATCTTTATGGCAAGTACAATAGCCCTTACCTAAAATTACTAAATGGTATTTATGTTGAACTTAGACTATGTCTAAATAATGGCAATATTTTGTCTTTTAATATGAATCTTAAAAAGTTGACAGAAAATAGGAAAAATAAATTTTATTAAAGGAGTTAAAAATCAAATTAAGGATCTTTACTCCTTCTTTATGAGCTAAGCTTACTATCTATTAAATTTAAACCTTAGTTACAGTTTAAAAGATCTTTAAGATAGCTCACTGGAGTTGTTCCTTGCCTAATCGAAAGAAATAAGCTGACTCCAGGACTTAGCTTATTGGGTCCTCGTCACTGTAGAAATCGAATCATCTCTGTCCGATAATATCATTCAATTTTTGTTCCTTGACGAATAATTTCATGATAATTGTCGCTGAGATAATCCATGAAGTAAAGCCGAAACCGGGTAACTTTGATCAAAACTCTGCTTATTTCCAAGACTTCTGTGTCGCATTCTGCTGTATCAGGATATTTCAGAAGCGAAGTTTTAATTATTAATCCAATTTCTTTTACTATTCTCTTTACTTGTGAATCGGAAAAATTATTAAAATCCACATTTTCATACTTGGAAATTTCTTTTAAAGCCATTTGGTGATGGGCAGCTTTAAACTCTTCAGGACTTTCAGGAGTTTTCTCTTCGAATTCGAGGTAAGGGGATGCTTTTTGAGACTTAGATTTTGAAAATAACCTCTTGATTAAATGCATAGAAATTTATAATGGGATTTTAATTAGGGAGATTTATAAATAAATGTCAGTCGAAGCCCCTAATCCAAATTTAAGTGCCAGGTCCAATCCAATTACCAAAGTTTTGGCAATAGATGCGATCGATGCAGCAATCCGAAACCAAGATCTTGAACCAATTTACAGTGTAGAAATAAAAGATATGGATATCTAAAAATCAATAATAGTTTTAATGTAAAAAAGAAAGAATTTTTAAAATAAGAGTGAACTATATTATTGACTTTGTTCGCACCCCTTAAAAAATTATTTGGGATAACTTATTTTCTTTTCTAAAATAATCTATCTTACATTTGGGGAATATGAGAAAACTTTGACAGGAATAGGAAATAATATTGATTCAGTGTTTCGTGGAATGAGGCCATTTTTAGACATTTTATATTATTATTATTGATTTCAATTTTGAATATGCTTAATTTTGAGATTTGATGTGCAATTCAATTAGATAAATTTATTTGTAGAGTTAATAAAATAAAATGAAACAACGAAAAAAATAGCTTTGAAGGATATAACGATTTGATTAGTTTGATAAAACTAGCAGATCCCAATTTATCAGATATCGCTAAGTGGTTTGATCGCCTGCGCTATAATATAGAAAGATCCATACCAAATGAATTATGACTTCTAAAAATAAAATTAATGATAAAATAATTCTTTTAGATACTAGTATGAAGTGCTGAACGACTTGCTAATATCATTCCAAATTTAAATAATGATAGTGTAATAATTTGCAATCAAAAATCATTTGGCAATTTATACAGAAAAGCATGAAGAAATATCTGATGATGAAATGAATCAAGGAGTAAAAGAAAGTGAATTAGACGATATAAAACCAAATCAATCACTTTCGCAAATTTATGAAACAATCTTATACAACCCTTGAAGAGCTATAAGCTTAAATTTAAATTTTGAAGATGTTGATGGATATTATAAAATTAAAAATAAACTGAACAATAAAATTGAGAAGGAAATCAAATTGAAATTACATTTCTTGCTTGCTAATGATAAAGCTAACTGAAATAAAGCCTCTAAATTATCTTATAGCATTTAAGAAGAAACAGATAAAAATTTCAAATATATCAATAATACCCTCAATATCCCAGATCTTAAAGAAAAAATTTTAGCATGAATTCGAAAAAAAAAAGAGAAAGAAATAGAAAATATTTCGAAACCTATTCAAGATCTTAAAAGCTTGCGATCAAATGAGGAAAAATTACTTCATACTATTTCATGATTGAATAATATCAAAACAATTTTTAATGCCTTTAAGATAAGCAATCTCATGGACTTTATTGCACTTAAACTTAAAAAATTAGAGAAACAATTATCAAATGTTATGGATTAGTGTAAAAATATAAACTTGATTTTAAGTCTAGATATTTGTGCAGGATAACTGATAAATTGAAAGCATTTGATAAAAAAGGAATCTACTATATAGCTTCATCAATCTTTATGACAAGCATAATAGCCATTGCCTAAATTACTAAATGGTATTTATGTTGAACTTAGACTATGTCTAAATAATGGCAATATTTTGTCTTTTAGTATGAATCTTAAAAAGTTGACAGAAAATAGGAAAATAAATTTTATTAAAGGATTTAAAAATCAAATTAAGCATCTCTTACTTCCTCTCTATGAGCTAAGCTTACTATCTATTAAATTTAAACCTTAGTTACAGTTTAAAAGATCTTTAAGATAGCTCACTGGTGTTGTTCCTTGCCTAATCGAATGAAATAAGCTGACTCCAGGACTTAGCTTATTGGGTCCTCGTCACTTTAGAAAATAAATCATCTCTGTCCGATAATATCATTCAATTTTTGTTCCTTGACGAATAATTTCATGATAATTGTCGCTGAGATAATCCATGAAGTAAAGCCGAAACCGGGTAACTTTGATCAAAACTCTGCTTATTTCCAAGACTTCTGTGTCGCATTCTGCTGTATCAGGATATTTCAGAAGCGAAGTTTTAATTATCAATCCAATTTCTTTTACTATTCTCTTTACCTGTGAATCGGAAAAATTATTAAAATCCACATTTTCATACTTGGAAATTTCTTTTAAAGCCATTCGGTGATGAGCAGCTTTAAACTCTTCAGGACTTTCAAGAGTTTTCTCTTCGAATTCGAGGTAAGGGGATGCTTTTTGAGACTTAGATTTTGAAAATAACCTCTTGATTAAATGCATAGAAATTTAAAATGGGGATTTTAATTAGGGAGATTTATAAATAAATGTCAGTCGAAGCCCCTAATCCAAATTTAAGTACCAGATCCAATCCAATTACCAAAGCTTTAGCAATAGATGCGATCGATGCAGCAATCCGAAACCAAGATCTTGAACCAATTTACAGTGTAGAAATAAAAGATATGGATATCTATAAGCAGGCGGTATTGGCATGTTCAGGTTTAACTTTTGAAGAAAAGATTAAAATCTTTAAATACTACAATTTCAGGCTAAAGGCAGACCATTCCTGGAGTTCAACCTTCATAAAAGCACAAAAAGATTTCAGGATTGCAGGTACAATATTAGCTGGGCTCTATTTCTCTATAGTAGCTTTTATTATGGGAAAAGATTTTGCTGGTATAGGAATTCTCTTTTTAGCGTTACTCTTTGTTTGTTTATTCATTACACACACAAAAATCATGGGATAATTAATCTTTTAACAATTATCTGTCTTATTAACTTTAATTAAATTATTTTGTAATTATCTAAACCTTTGAAGTAATTTCTATCTCTCTTCCTTTATCTTCATAGCTCACACATGGCATGCATTGATGCAAAGACTTCATAAACGCATTCATTACCACCGGATTAAGTCCATATATAAGCGCATTTAAAAGTCCTTGGCTCGACCCAAACGACACATCTAGCAGTGCCAGCCCAAAACTTGGATCATTATAATTACTATACAAATAAATCTGATCAATAGTTGCAAAAAACCAGCAAAAAATCAATGCAAGTGGGTAATATTTCAGTCGAGAAATTAATTTTAATTTCTGCTGCTTGACAGCGTCATCTAAATCATTCTGTACATGCATCATCATAACTTTTACAAAATGCCTGACTCTATAATAGCAAAATGCATTAAATATAAACCCAATCCATAAAGGCAAATAAAATTGAAAAAGCTGCCAGATAATCCCATTAGTTCTGTCATCATCTATTACAATCCAGCATTCGCCAAACCGAGCTTTGCCATATGAGTTTGTTGTTAAAGGAAGTAATGTGCCTGGCAAGGGTGCTAAAATTCCAAATAAAATAATTTTCCATTCGTATTTTCCTACATCGACTTGTTTGACTATAGATTTATAGAGGGTAAAGGCAATTATGTTGGTTCATATAATGGTTCCTAAAGGAAAATAAGAGACTATAATGGCTTGGGCCATACAAGTTGTGTAATTTTGAGTTGGCCCGATTAAGATACCTATTGCGTACATCGAATCGAAAATTGAAAGATATACTACAAGTCTGAAAGAAAAAGAGCGGATTTCTTTGTACCCTAAATACATGATAATCACAAATAATGAGCCGAGTAAGCTAGCACAGCTGCATACTATATCTGCTGCATAAACTCCAGATTTTTGGTCGTCTGACAGTTTTCCCATAATTTATGAAAAAGGATTTTGAGTGTCAGAATACTGATAAAATCAGAAATTTTCATATGAAGAATTTTTCATTATTTATATGTAACTTAATTGTTTTAAATGCAAAATTGTATGTCATAACTGATAAATCAACATGCATTTTAAGCAAAATGGCTTTATTTTCTACTTACAACAGTTGAATAAATGAAATTTCCCCTTTTTATCCTTCTCCTCCTACAAGTTTATGCTTCTCTCAGAGCTTCAATCGTAAACCCTGAAGCGTACATGGACTTCATTGAATATTGCCAATTTTTGCGCTACCCAGTTACCCCTTATTGGGTTACGACCCCAGATGGTTACATTCTTAATCTGTTTCGCATTGGAAAAAAGCATTCAAAAACCTTTAACTCAGGGACTCCCATTTTCATGCAGCATGGACTTGTGGACTCCTCTGATGATTGGATTATAAATGATGAAGACATAGCTCCTGGCTTTATTTTAGTAAATTTAGGGTACGATATCTGGTTCGGAAATACTCGTGGAAACCATCATTCAAGAAACCACACAACGCTAAACCCAAATACTGACCCACTATTTTGGAATTACACTTGGAATGAGATGGCTCAATATGATATTCCAACTGAAATAAATTTTGTGTTAAATTTCACTGGCTATCAGAAATTAGTGTACATCGGCCATTCACAAGGGACGACTATCATTATGGCTCATCTAATAGAACACCCAGAATTTGCATCAAAATTAGCAGTTTCTATTTTATTAGCCCCAATTGCAACAGTCATGCATCAGACGTCAAAAGTCCTTTCTGATGCAAATCATCCCGAATTTTTTGACTTGATGGCAATGTTCGGGATTGACGAAGTTTTTAAAAAAGATTCCCTTATAATGCCGTGGATTTGTGAATATTTAAATCTTGTCTGCAAAGATGTAGTCGACATGATCGCTGACTCTGATGGAAATGTAGACAACAATGAAAGACTAGATGTCATTATGGGGCATTACCCAAGCTCAGATTCCTTGAAAAACATCAAAATGTGGAGCCAAATGGCCTTATACAAAGAGCCAAGAATGCAAAAATTCGACTACGAAGACCCTATTAAAAACTACGAAATCTATGGCTCAGCGAAGCCTCCAGTTTATAATTTGACAAGCCTGACATCAAATTTCGGGCTTTTTGGTGGAGAATATGACAGACTTGGCGACCAAGTTGACGTCCAATGGCTTAAATCACAAATAGTTAACGCCAATATCATGTGGTACAAAGACGACTATCCCCTCGGACATGGTACTTTTATGTGGTTCAAAAATTCCACATGGTTTAACGACGTTATATCACTAATAAAGAAAGTAGTTTAAATATTAAAAAATAGTGCATTCACATTGCCGATTCATAGCGACACTCTGTATAAAAATTACCTCAATTGTCATTTTCACGTCGAGCTCTTCTTCGCCTTGGTTAAGCTTTTCAAGACTATTTAAATTTTACAGCTGCCTGAGGACTTTTTTTTGGATATTTTTTACAATTTCGTTAAATTGGGTCATTCTGTATCTATTAAGTGCCAGCTCTGACCGCAGTTCTATTATTGATTTTGAATTTTTGTGCCCTTCTGCATTTCTGAGATGCTGCTCAAAGAAAAGTTCTTGGATTTTCATCTGTGAGAGCTGGTTTCTCATTTCTTCAAAAATTGTCCCTAATAGTCTTGCGCAAGGTGAGTTTTGGTTTCTTTTAGAAAATTCAGCGATTGCTATAAATTTTCCAGGCCCGCGAGCTTGAATTTCATACTGATCCATTGCATAAGTCCAGTCAGCTTCAAGGACATCAATATTCATTTTGTATTCATTTAGCTCAATTCTTTGGAAAACTGGGTTAAAAAGTGAATAAATTATATCCAAATTATAATTCAACGAAGAATTCAGATTTTGCTTCAAAATTTCTTTTAATTCATCTTCATAAAATTTCATTAATTCTTGCAGAGCATTATACATATATTTTTCATGTCTTAAATGGCAGCCTAAAATACGGCCTTCTGCAATGTCTTTTTGTCCCTTAATGAAAAGCTTGATCATTTGTTCTTCGATTGGGATTTGTTTTATTATGTCTTGTTTCGCTTTTTGGTATTCCAGCATAGAATGGGCTGTAATTTCTTCATATTCTCGTTGAACTATGAAGTCCCATGTATTCGGCACTGGCGGGATATTCCCATCATTTATAAATTTTACATAGTTTTCTAAAAGTCTGAGCAGGTCTTTACCTTTTATGCTTCTCCCTTTAACTTTTTTTACATTAGATCTCCTTATGGCTTCCCTTATCTTGATAATTCCTTCTTTAAATTCGTCTTTCAGCTCATCAAAAGGAATATCGTCCATTCTCTGCAGCATATTTTCGCTATCCACTGGTCTTGGCAGCACATAGCAGTCTCTATTTTCAAAGGTTTGGCCAATTAGCTGTCTTCCGACTTGGATGTTTTCTGCACTCCTTCCTTTAATTTGTTCTCTTAACACCCTTTCTAAATACATTTTTGACGTAATTGGCCTCCCATTTTCGTCTTCTAAAGAAAGCACAAAGTCTCTTAATATTCATATGAAATTTGGGGTAAGTTTTTCGGTGTCATCAGATGCTGACTAATTAAAAGTTACTTTTAAATTGAGGCACTCAATAAAATACAGAGCAAGCACAAGCTGATTTATGCTGCCTTCGTCAATAACACCTTTTGAGTTGTAGATTACTAAGGAGGACAATAATACAGCCAAAGCAAAAATTTTGGCATCATCTTTTGAGGATCTTGAGGTAGATCCAAAGCCTTCAATGTCAAGGTAAATAAGGGTTTTATCAGGAAGAGGCTCAATGAACATTCATATGCCTTGGGTAAAGGCTCGGACGTCGTTCCCGACCCCAAAGGTGCTTCCTTGGATTCCTAATATAGAATTCAGAGCAAAGGATTTCCCAGTTCTGTAAGGTCCTGTCATAGAAATGACACTTATAGAAGATTTTATGTTAGAAAGAGTTTCTGAGCCTTCAGATGTTATTTCCAGCTGCCCATTTGGGGAATGAATTACTAAAGGGAGTGATGCTGAAAGTTTTTCCATTTTAAAATATATTTTAGACATATATCTGTTATTTGATAAATATTTTTTGCTAATTAGAGAATAAAATACAAGTAAAAGTAGCTATAAGTTATATAAATTAGTCCATATATTTTTTTATAACCACATTATTTTTGCTCAGACTTGAGATAGGCTTAAAATTTATCATTTTATGATTCACATATAAGCGAGAAAATATGCTTAATTTGGCATATAGCGTTAATATCAATTCATAAAATTGTAGTAGATAATATTGATAAATTCATAAATTAAAGCTTTTTACAATAGGAATGGCAATTATCTGATATATTATTTTTTAATTAAAACACTACAAATATGATCAGAATTTATAAATGTCCAACATTAATGACCAATATGATCCATATTTCCAATGCTACAATGCTGTGAAAGCTGACCCACTTTATTACTACTGTGGCGAATATACAACAATAAAAGAAATTTCCCCATCAGGAATTTATTCTGACAATTGCTTATCAGGCATGAAAATTCTTGACCTAGGATGTGGGTCAGGCAGAACCATTGCACATTTATTTGAAAAAGGGGCATCTGAAGCTGTCGGCCTAGATTTGTCTCCACATATGGTTGACGATGCAAAAAGGTTTTTGACTGAACTCGGAATTCCTCAAGACAAATTTTTAATAAAGCAAGCCAATTGTTTTTCATCAGCAGAACTTTATAAAGCCTTGCCCTTAGAGCAATATAGAGAGTATTTTGATGCTATAACTGGACAATACTTGCATTGCTATGCAGAAACCTTGGATAAGCTGGCTGAGTCATTTTTAGTATCACATAAATGGCTAAAACGAGACGGAGTACTATGCTTTACAACTACAAACCCTAAGATTGCAACAGAATTTGAACATTTCCAAGAATTGGCTGAAACCAGGCATTTTTTCCTTCGATTTAAAAGCCTGAAATACTCAAAAGATATGATTCCAGAAGAAAAGCTTGCCTTTAAAAATCTAGAAACTGGGGAAGAATTGTTCACTGCTTCAGCTTTTATTTATCAAGTTGATCAGATTAGAGAGGCACTTAATCGAAGCGGATTTGAACTTATCAGTGCTAAGCCCTTAGAAATGAACCCTAATTCTGGCTTAAATCCTGATGACGATAAGAATATTTTGAGAGTAGGGGAATACTCTGATGGATATTCTATTAAGGCTAAAAAAATTTAGTGAGATTCTTGATATTTAAGTGAGTGAAGTTTACAATTAATTTTTCAATTTAAGCTCATATTTTGTATGATAACATTAAATTACTTATTATTTGATAGTGAACCAGTTAAAATAATATGCAAAAATGAGTATAGAAGTCAATAATTCTTTTAATAAAATTTTACTTAACTTCATGTGATTTTAACAGCTTTTTTTCAATTTTTTTCTTATAATGGTCCGCAAATGATTTAAATTTATTGTGATATGTTTTTGTCAAATTTTCTTTAAAATTCCCTAAATCTTCCTTTAAGCCTTTCAACGCTGAAAAATATTTTTCTGTAAGCTCTAAAGCTACATTCCTTCAATGTTCCTCGCTGGATTGAGTTTTGCATTCTTTGCAGAGCTGAGGCTCTTTTTTTACTTTCTTTTTCTTCAAAACAGCTTTTTGTGCAGGCTCATTTTTTACCCATTTCATTGCATTTTCTTCTTTTTTCAGGTTTTCTTCATGCTCAATCTTTATCTTCTGCAATTTTTCTTTCAAATTTTGATATTTAACCTTTATTTTTCCAATTTCGATGTCTTTTTGCTTCTGGATTTTCAATAGATTTTCAATTTCAGCGCACTTTAAATTGACTTGTATTTTATGCTGCTCAATTTCTTGTTCAAGAATTTTAATTTGGCTTAAATTGCTGCCGCTTCTATTTTTCTGGATTTCGTCAATGAGTTTTTCTAGTCTTTCAATTTCCTCCTGGAATCTTTCTTTTTCTTTATTGTGAAGCTTTTCTTGCTCTAAAAACTTGGCCTTAAGTTCTTTATAATGTTTGTGCCAGTCTTTTTCTGGTTTTTTAGGATTTTTATTTATTTCGGCTATTACAGGAGGTTTCACAGGCGATTCTTTTCTATCGATTTCTTCAAATTTATATACATTTTGAGGGATTTTACTATAATTCGGTATTATTCTGTCTTTCCTTCACTCATTAAGCTCTTTTTCTGCTAATTTTGTTTCTTGGTCAGCCTATTTATGTCCTACTTTCATCAAAATCTCAAGCCTCCTTTCTCTTTCCTCGCGGGAGAGGTTCTGTCTTATTATTTCCATTTAAATCAATTATATTAAGAATCCAATATTTTATTTGCAATTTCCTCAAGAACAAATTTAATTGGAACTTTCTCATTAGTTCCTAGTGCTTTTCTTGCCAGCTAAATGAAAATTACCTGAAGAAACATTTTCATTTCATGAACAAATAAAAACAGTTGCTCAATTGCATCAAACTCTTGGTCATCATCTTTTAACTGAAATAGCTTCCTAAAATGCCCTAAGGACTGTGCTTTAATGATCTAATTAATTTTTACTAAATTTTCACAGTCATAAATTTCAGTTCCAAAAGCAGTTGAAATGTCTTTTTTGAAATCGTTGAAATCTCTGGCTATATCTTTATAAGATTTTAGGGCTTTTATCATTTCGTCAATATCATCGTGCATATTGCTCATTGTAAAAGGCTCATTGAAAAGCTCGATATGGATTTTATTTATTGAGTCTTCTAATGATTTTGATGCTAAATAAGCCCCTTTCAATTTTTCTATTTCTTTAAAAGCTTCAGGTGCGCCTTGAACTCCTAGCCTATCACAGATGCCTTGAAGTGAATAAGAATCCCTGCTCATTTGAAAAGAAGCGTTAAGGAAGCTTAAGTTTTCTGAAGACTTGCTGAAGCCTCGGGTTTCTTGAAGAGAAAGCCTCATACGTGAAATTTCTTGATCCTGCATGATGCGCTGCTGCTCATACATCAATATTATTGCCATAATTTTTATATCTGTGGGCTGCTTTTCATCATAGTCTCGATTCATCATTTTAAAGAAAATTTTTTTTTGTTTATCAATTACTGATGAGTTCAAAATATCAACTATAGATTTTTCTGATGATTTTAAATAAAGTTTTGCTTGAAGCTCTCTTATTAATGAATCTTTTCTATGCTGCTCCTTTTTAAACTTCCTCATTTTTTCATCCATCTGCATACAAATTTTTTCTAATTCTTTTACATCATCTGCTAATTTGTTATTTGTTTTTTCTGCTTTTAAAGCTTCGATTTTATTTTCAAGGTCATTTTGGCTGTCTTTAAGCTCATTTATTTCAGAAATTGCGTTTTGATATTCAATTGACCTTTCTTTAAGTAGCTGATTTTGAGAGGTAAATTCATAAAGCAAGTCTACTAAAGTATCAGCCATGCTGGAGCTGTCAGGAACTAAAAATTCGTCTTTTTCAACTAGGGTTATTGGATGAAATCCATATTCATTGAGCATGTCATTTATTTCGTTCCATAATATTCCGCCCGTGCTTTCAGATTCCTCTGAAGACTCTTCAAATTCTTTTGTCGGGCTAATTTTTTCACAGATTTCGCAGATTTTTTTGATTTCTGTTTGGATGTCGTTAGATTGCTTAATAAATTCTTGGACACTGTTAGTAAGATTAGGCTTGGCTTCTTTATGATTATAAAATTTCTCTTGAGAAGAAGTCGTTTTAAGGTTCCGGAGACTTGGACTCCTTTTGGCGATTTCTAAGGTAGAAAGGGGAGATTTATTTGTTGTTTCTATCTTTGGATTGCCACTATACTCAGACGATAGAGAGGAAGTAGAAGATTGAGGAGATTCCATATAAGTATCTTCAAAACTATTATGAAAATTAATTTGATTTATATGGAATGTGAGGGCAAGTGAAATCAAAATTGAACTCAAAAAATATTTTAAGATTTTTTACCATTATAAACAGCTTATTATTATAGACTTAATTTAAGCAACAATATAAGCTGTTAAAAAATAATCTTGAAATGCTAGGGAAATCTATTTTATCATTAATTAAATTCGAAAATTTCCACTTAAAGCTAAATACCCAAGAACTGGAGGCTGTTTTTCACTCTTCTCGATTCAAATTTAATTTTTGTAGCCATTGATTTTACTTCACTGGAAGTCGGTAAAGGATCCAAATTTCTAACAATTTGTCGTTTATACTTTTTTGGCATTAGACTTCTTAAAGAATCTTTAATTTTGCTTAAGTCTTGGCTTTTCTCAACTTCTGAAATATCGCTTTTAGAAATATTGATTTCGCTGACTTTTCGAAAAAGTTCGTGAATTTTGCTGCTTTTTCTTGCAGATCCCCTATGAATAAATATTTTTGGTATTGAAGGTTTGTTGAATTTTTGAACTTCTTTTCTTGCATTTCAATATGATTCAATATCTTTTGAAAGGTCAGTTTCATAGTTGCATTTTCGTCTGGATAAAGTACTCAAACTTCTTGGTAGGCTGACATGTCTGGTAATTCTTTGAATTTCGACTGCATCAGCCAAACTTTTCCTTGATAAGCTCGGAAGCATTATTTATATTTTGCTAACAAATTTATTTAGGATATAGATTAAATTTAAGAATTACTTGAATAAATCAGTTAAAAAGTTCTATTCATTTGCCTGGCAAATGATATTATAGCAATACTGAAAGAGATAAATAGGCTATTAGTTGCATGTTAAAATAGATGATTGTAATGATTATGCATAAAGGTTTATAAAAATGAACCACAATTATTTAAAAGTAAAATCATTATGAAAATCTCATTATTTATAACTTACTCCTTCTCTCATTAGGACTAAATAAAGACTTATGCAAAATTCCTCTATTCTTCTTGCAAGGCTCAATAACTATAACTGGCAAGCTTACATTGATTTTTTCTTTGTTGGTAAAATATTTCCAATGGAGGAATGAATTTCTTATTGGAGCCAGCCCTTTTGATTTATTCATCATTCTTCTAGCAAACCATAATTTCTCAATGCCATGATGAATTCTTATTCTTTTTACAGAGCTTTTTAAATCATCATATTTGAAAGATAAAGATGGCTTTGATGATTTATTGATAGGGGATGCAATTTCTGATACCATCTTTAGCTTTTTGCGAAGTGGAGATTTTTTCATTAATTTTGGTGATTTTATTATTAGGCTTGAGGATTTTGAGACAGCTGAAGCAGATCTGGAAGCTGATGGAGATCTTGAAGCTGATGGAGATCTTGAAGCCGAAGGAGATCTTGAAGCGGATGGAGACCTGGACGCAGATGGAGATCTTGATATGCTTTTTCTTAAGTTTTTAATGGATTTTGATGACTTTGATGTTACTTTTTTTAGAGGGCTTGGGCTTGCTTTTTTTTTGCCATATACTTTAGATTTTTTTGTTGAAAAATAAGCTAAAACCTGTGATCTCCAAAATATTCATGCTACTATTTTCTTTTTCTCTAAAATCTTTGAACGGACTGAAAGAAGTTTTTGCATTGCTGAATTTTTGGACATACAATAGATCGAATGCTTTAACTGGTTTATTTTTTTAAAGCTCTTTTCTCTAAGACTTCCAATAGTTTTTAGTGCAGACACAGTGTAGCTTCATTTTAAAAAATTTTTTTGCTTTTGTTTGACTATATATTTATTAATAATTTTTCATAACAGTTTTTCTCTCAAAATGATTTTTTTAAAGGAATTTATTGTGCTTTTTTTGATTTTTCTGATGATTTCCTGGGTTATTAATGAAAGAGTAAAAGAAAAACTTTTTAAATTTCTCCATCTTTGGTCTGAATATGGAGAAATGCTTTGCTCAGTTCAATTTTCATTTGTAAATGTCATATTTGAAAGCGAGTTTTTTTCTATTGAGCTGCATTCAAATTTTTTTATTGAAAACCATCTGTCAAAGTAACTTCGTAATGTTTTTTGGGCATTTTGCTTACATCTTAAATAAACAAATGCAAGTGATCTGTGTACATATGAGTTTTTCTGTTTCTTTGAATTTTTAAGCAGTAAGAATGACTCTTTTGTTGCATTTTTTTGATAATTTGAGACCATCTCACTAAAAACTTTAGAAAACAGCTTATTCCTCAAGAAAACTGAAGGATCTTTTATACTGACTAGTGATCGTTGGCTTGATAATGGCTCACTGCAACAAGTCGAATTTTTGGTGCTTGACATCGTCATCTGTAAATTTCTGAGTTTTTCGCTTATCGTTTGATATTGGATTTTTGTGTTAATAATCAGCCGATTTTCTTTTAAAACTTCAATTTTTTCGATTCCTTTTTTCATTTTATTACTTTTTAAAATTTCAAAAATCTTTTTCTTCATAGAGTCTTTTTTAAGATTAACCACTTGCAAAACTAATCGCTCATAGACACTTTTTGCATTAATTTGGTATTCTTTACGGATTTTTGGCTGATTTTCTACAATTGGGAATCGTTTGAGCTGAGTTTCATGACTTGTCGCCATATCTTTTAATTCTTTGAAAATTTGAAATTTTTCTGTTAATGCAAATTTACCTTATCAAAATTAAGAATAATTCTTCTTAATTTTTGAAGTAAAATTTTCATATTGAAATTAAGGATGATAATTTAATAATATTTAGGGATTGATAAGGTTTATTAATTTTTATATAATTGCCAAATTAAAAAGCTATGAACTTTTATATTATTATGCACTTAAATTTTCATGATCTTTGTGATTTATTATTCAGGGTTTCTATCCATATATTTAATTAACTTGTATTTCCCAGACTATTTATTCCTATTTTTTAAGAAATATCAATATTAAAACCATTAAATACTTACATATTAACTTGTTAAAAATCGCTTGAATGGTAATTAAAATACAGCACATGTACACGAACAGTTGTTGTTATGAATTATTTTCGAGTTAACCAAAGGTTCAATGCTTTCTTCTTCGATTTTAATTATTTTTATAATTTGGTTAGGTTCTGAAAGTTGCTCGATAGAAATTTTATTTATAGAAGTCAAAGTCGTAGTGATTTTGCCTTCGTGAGGAGAAGGAGGATCGATTTCTTGTTCTTCTTCAGATATTAGAGATAAAAAACTTTCAAGAGATTTGTGGGGCTTTACAGTTAACTGAGACCCTTGTGGAGATAACCCCGGGCTGTGCTCTTGCCCGGAGTCAGCCTCTGATATTGTGCTTAGTTTTTTAAGCAAATCCATTTATATATTGCATCAAAATCACCAAAAAAAACTGAATTATTCGCAAAATTTGTCTTAGGCAAAAAAATCAATAAAACTCCTTTTACAATAAATTTATAATAACGTTTTCTTTTAATTTTCCTACAATTTATAGCTAAATGATTTATTCCTAATAAAATACTTATAAATAAAGTTATTTATTGTTTATAATATCCGAAAATGATGCAATTTCACAATTTAAAATTAATGATTTTAGCTCAAAACTTTAAAATATTTAAAAATTCAATAATAAATATGAGTGCACATAAAGAATACATTCAGCGTACTCTAAACCCTTTGCTAAAAGATATCGTTGCTTCTTTAATTGAAGCTAAACCTGAAGATCCAGTCCTTTTTATGGTTAAATGGCTCCAGGACCGCTTAGGAATGACAGATCAGCCTTCTGAAAAAGAAGAGCTTAGAATCCTCAGACAAGAAGTTGCAAGATTAAAATCAACTCAAAATGTCGGGTCAGAAGGTGAAGAAAGCGAAATTTCTGAAGGAGAAGCCATAGAAGAAGATTTAGCAGAAAAAAGCCGAAGAAAATCACACAGAGCTGCAGTTTCGGCCGAAGTGTACGGCAGCTGGAACAAAAAAGAAGATTTTGTCCCAAGAATAATTGAAAAAACGCCTGAGCAAAAATCCAGGATTTTTGAAAGACTCAGCCATTCTTTTATGTTTAGTGCTTTAGACGAAAAAGAAAAAGAAATTGTCGTCAACGCCATGGAGGAACGCATTTTCCAAAATAATGACACTGTAATTCGCCAAGGAGACGACGGAAATGAGCTTTTTGTGGTTGATTCCGGAACACTAAAATGCTATAAAAATATCCATGGAGAAAATAAATACTTAAAAGACTATTTTCCAGGAGAAGCTTTTGGAGAACTCGCATTACTTTATAACGCCCCACGCGCTGCTACAATTTTAGCTGCAAGCGACTGTGTTTTATGGTCCCTTGATAGAGAGTGTTTTAATCACATTGTAAAAGGCTCAGCAATTAGGAAAAAAGAACGTTATGAAGCATTCTTGTCGAGGGTAGAAATTTTGGAGTCTATGGATCCTTATGAAAGGTCTCAGCTTGCTGATGCATTTATTAATGCGAATTACGAGGAAGGAGAGCATGTTATTAGAGAAGGAGAGGCTGGAGATGTGTTTTTCATTATTGAAGAAGGCTCAGCTGTAGCGACAAAAACTATTGTAAAAGGAAGAGCTCCAGAGGAGGTAAAACAGTATGGGCCTGGAGACTATTTTGGAGAACTTGCACTAATAAGAAACGAGCCTAGAGCTGCAAATGTAATAGCGACTTCCCGCTTAAGATGTGTATCACTAGACAGGCATTCATTTAAGAGAATGCTAGGACCTCTTGAAGAAATTCTTAAAAGAAATGCCAAACTATATGAAGATATAATAGCTCAGAAGAGATAATCCTAATTCTTCATTAATTTTATGGGCTTTTGCTTAAACATTTTTAAAAATGTTTTTCTTCAGGGCAAGAAAACGATCAAACACAAGTCCAAAAATGTTTAAATACTTGGCTGAAAAGTACAAAGATGTGTCTCCAATAGAAGATTCACAAGATGTTGTATATGAGCGCAGTATAGCTGATGAAAAATCACCAGCATCAGTGCCCATGCGTCATTATAAATTTTCATTAGATAGTGATGAAGAAGTAATAATTGCGCTGCTCAGAAATCCTGGACTCAGATTTTCTGAAAAAATTAATGTAAAAGCTACTTAGCTGTTCCACGACTTAGTAAAGGTGGTAAAAATCGACAAAAGTGAAGAACTGGCAGCACTATTTATTGAATGGACCCAACAGTATATGACGAAACGGAAATTTGTGCTTTTGCTGCTCGATATAATTACAAATAAGTAAAAAATATTCAGTACCCATTTAATTGAAGCTTCAGAAATCAATTGCTTTATTGACAGAATTTCAGAAATATGCATGCTTGATTGCAAAGTAATGGTAATTTAGGACGATTATAAAACAACTGCTCTGCATTTTATTTCCCATATCATCATGATTGGGGCAAGAATATGGAGCGAAAAAGCTATGCAAGTATTATGCACATGCTTTCATTATAAAAAATCATGGAAAACCATAAGAAATCTATTGCATTCAGATAACGGCTCTTATCACACAATGAGTTTGATTAGGATGCTTTATGTCAAAGAAGCTCGGAAAAATGCGTTGTCACTAATAAAACTAGCTTTTTGGGGCAAGAAAAGAATTCCCTATGCAAAAGATTTTCACGGAATAGTGCTGAGTGTTTTTGCAGACATCTGCAAAGACACAGAAGTCACCGCTTTAATTTTTGATTGCATAAAGATCCTGATTGAAGAAGAAAAAGGAAACTTGGATTTTGAGTGGAATTTTATTAATGAAATAAAAGAAAAAACGAGGCAAAATAATACAAATTAGTTTGCTGTATACGATTAAGAATTATTAAATTGACTTTTTTTCCTCTAACACCACATCTTTTCTAAGATAAGAGCAAAGAATGACCCCAAGCAGCCCAAAGATCAAGATTGACCAAAGAATTTCGGTATAATCCTTTTCTTTTATGTTGGCTTTTTCTCTTTCTTCTCTGACCTTGTCATAAATATCTTTTAATTCAGTGTGTATTTGAAAATTACCATTAGGCTCTTTAATCATTCGAAATTCTGTAGCGTTTATTGGTAGATCATAGCCGACTAGTCCAGGACCATTATTAGAAGATTCTTGTGTCAATTTGAAAACTATATCAAACTCCCAGTCTGCTGTATTTGTGACACAAATTGAGTAAGGCCCAGCTTCATCAGTGTTTATTTTAAATTTTGCAGAGTTTGTATGCACACTTGTATAGGTATATTGACTACGTGTATTAATAACTTGAACAGATAAATACTTCAGGTCAGGTCTCCATAGCTTTGTTCCGCATTCTCCTGCATATACCGATCCCCTGGGCAAAGTTTTTATTAGGCAAGCAGCTGTTTTTCCAGGAATCTTAATTTCATAGCTAAAAGCTGTAAAAATCAATAAGAAAATTATCATTATAATTATTAAAGATTTTTTATAAGCTCGCTTACAGGATCTTTTATAACAAGAGATCTAACTGGGTCTTTTACTGGGGTAGGTTGTGCAGACTTAGGAGTTTGCTTTTGAAGGATTGAAGTCTGGGTGAGTGGCCTTCTTTGAGGGATTTCAATTGATGATTGTGGGCGTGATTGGAATAATGATGATACAGTTGTTAATCGAGAAGATGCTTGGGAGCGGTTTGATCTGGTTTCAAGAAACAGGAGAAGGTCGTCTTTTTCTTTTTTTATTTTTTCTTCTTCTAAGCGAAGCTTTTCAAGACGTTCAAGTGCATCTTTCTGACTTTGAGTTGAAACATTAGAGTAGGAAGATTTAGAGCGAGGCCTTGACTCATATGAAATTACACTGGAGTAATCGCTTGATCTCTTAGAAGACCTTAGCGAATCTCTATCGAGATCTTTGATCCTCCCAAATGTCTTTTCGTATCTTCTAATCACATCCATCAAATGCTCATCCTGCTTGATCAGTTCTAGCTCTTGTTCACTAAGCCCATCATTCTTTTTATCACCCTCAGCTTTAGTATTTTCTGCAAAATTATCCTTTGCTTCTTCTAATGTCTTTTCTTCTTCCTTTTTCTCTTCCGCTTCGTTTTTCCCTTCTTCTTGTTTATGCTCGTTTTCTGTATTTTTCTGTTCTTTTTGTATCGATTTTTCAGTTGATTTCCTTTCTGAGCTTTCTTTTTTCTCTTCATGCTTTCTATGTCTTTTAGGCGATATCTCCAATTTTTCTTCTTTTTTCTGGGCCTCTTTCTCTTTGATCTGTAGCTTCAGCATTTCAAAATGATGCTTAATTATTTGGTCTCTTAATTCTTCTCGGCTTCTTTCAGCGTTATCTTGCAAACTTATAGAAGTCCCATGCTGCCGATTTAATGCTAATTCGTTATGAAGAGTATGCTCTAAATCCGATAGAATTTTTTTATAGGTTTCCAGGATTTCTTTTCTTTTTGATATAGATTTGTGGTGGTTTTTTGTGATTTTGGCAATCCTCAGCTCTTTGTCTGTCATTTATTAATTTAACTGATGATTGTTTTAATGTTAAAATATATATATATAGAAAGAGGGCAAGCTAGATTATCATGCAGTTGCATGAAGGTGAAGGCTTTTTAGGTTCCTGAATAAGAAAAGATCTGCCGAATACTCTTATTTGGCATTTTTGGCACAAAATTTCTTCAAGCTTATCACTGTAAATGCAAGATTGCGACTGCTCAGCCAAGCTTGAAATGTGATTGGTAAATTGGGTTTCTTGGCCTTTGAGCTGGTCGACTTCCATTTTTATCTGATTGATCTCAATCATCTTCTTTTGAAGCTTCTCTTTTAACGCCCCATTTCCTCTTTTCTTTTCTCCTAAAGCGTTTTGGTAAGCAAAATAAGTTTCACTTAATTGTTCATTATTCACCTTTTCAATGCTCAACAAATGGCTTTTGCTTTCAGCGCTTTCTTTATAGCTCGCTTCGCTTGTTAAAAGTTTATCCAAAATCCTATTAGCTTTTATATTATTTTCTTCAATTTCATCTTCAAGCCTTGCATTATCCACTATTAAGCCTCTAAGTGCGACAAGAGAAGACGTCATGTCATCTTCATTTTGCTTTTCAATGACTTCTTTTACGTCATAATAATGACAGTGATCACATATATATCATTGCTTGCCATCCAAAAATCTCTTATAGCAATGGAAGTTACATGCCCTGTTTTCACAGATCTTGCAGGAATGTTTAGCTTTTGTGTTGCAGTATTTGCATCTTTTGCTTTTCTGAGTGAGCTTGGAGCTAAATGATCGTTTAAGATTACTTTCCATGTTGAATATATTTTAATTTCAAAATACATTATTTTATATTATTTCTCATTTAGTGCTCGATACCCTTCCCAACTTGGAGAAGGCTGAAAACCATTTTCACTGATAAATTCCATCAACCTTGAAGACGGGCCATCCTTTGGCTTCATTTTCAAGCATTCTTCGAATTTCCCATATGCAGACCTCCAATTCCCAATAAGATAGAGTTTGAACCCAGATTCAAAAGTCTCGAAAAATTCTTTTTTGAAGCTTCTCCTCATTATTGTTACTGATTTTGACTCAGAAAAGCTATCAATAGGGTTTCAGGACCTATCTTCTAGCTTCCTTTTAAGTGCTTTTCGCTTTAAATTTGAATTTTCTTTAGTTTTTGGCTTTGATCTTGAAGGATATAACTCAGAGAAATCACAGTCGCTGGTATAAATTCTTATAGGCGTGTTGCTTCCTTTTATAATAACTGTATCAATGTGGCGGCAAAATGCTTTTATTGCAGGAGAAAATAAATCATATAAAGCGCCACTTAAGATTAATGGAACTCCATATTGTTTTGTGGCAGCTTCAAGTCTTGATGCAAGGTTTACATGAGGAGACAAATAGCTTGCATCAATTTTGAATTTACTACCTATAGCACCTTCAATTGCCCAGCCGAAATTCAGTCCGAACCCCATTTTTACCTCAAAGTTTCTCATTTTTTTGTTTAAAGCTTCACTTTGTCGGTACTTCAGAATCGACGAATCTTTATTCATTTTTGCTAGGATTTTTAAAAATGCCAAAAGTGCCAAATCTGGCAAATATTCAGCTTTTCTTGATAAAGGGTTTCTTTGGATCATATTATTGCTGATAGAAAAATCGTCTTTTGACTTGAATTTTCATACAAGGAGAAAGGAGTCACCAATATTTTTATTAGCAGCTCCCTGATACACGTCAATAGTCCTATGCACAATTTTCGCTATTTCGTTAACAAATATCATGGCTCTTTCTTGTAGGACTTCTGTGGTATCCATGAAGTTTCTAATGTCGCAGAACCCAAAAATTGCTACAATTTTACTTCCTTTTTTGAACTGTAAATCTCCAGTTTCCATGTTTGAAGATATTATAGAAGCTCCAGCTTCTCCAAATCCTAAGGCTAATAATGCACCTATTTTATTCATGGTATCTTCTAATAATGTAGCTTCATATTTTCCATTTTCCCCTGTTCCTAATGAAAAGCAAAAGCAGAACTTTTTCTTTTTGCCTTCATAAATATCTTTCTTTTTATAAGCAGAAAGTGGGTTTTTTGCAATTTCTCTAACCCTTTGGACCATTTTTTCAATTGGAGCAATCACAAGATTTGTAGTGTCTTTTGTAAAATAAAAGACAGCAACGGTGAAAACGAAGCAAATAAAAATTGTTTGGCAAATGTTTAGGATAGCAGCCAGTTTTGTGTCAGCTCTGATATCAAAAACAGAAAAGGAACTGTCATTACCTGAAGTTTCGAATTCGTTGTACCTAAGATCGGTATAGTCAGCATCTCCTTCTCGTGTGTAATTTGTACCGTTGGAATATTCTAAATATAAATATATGATAGGACGAGTGTCATTTACATGGTAATTTCAGTACTCTTCAACGACATCTCAAAAGCCACGTCTACCTTCGAAAGCAATGACCTCGTCTAGGCCGAAATTCCAGCTTGTTGGGTCTGAGTGGTAAAAATCTGTATCAAAAAATGGGAGTATAAAAAGCATTAATAGCACTATAATAATGACTCGTTTTATAGTCAAATCACTAAATCTTTTTCCAACCTGAGACTCTTTTGGTATCACAGCAGTTTCTATTTCTTCTGGACCTGTTTTGGTTATTGCTACATTCGCATTTTTATACAGCTTAACAACCCTTAGTAGTCTTACCAGCCGAATAATTCTTACATATTTCGTTGTTCTAGTCCCAGCCCGTGAAGCTCTTGATGCATTTTGTATACTTGAAGCATTTTTTGAAGAATTTGAATCAACTCCGATCATGCTTTCATAAATCCATCCAATGTCAGTAATTAAAGAGAGTGTCGAAAGCAGATCAAGCAAGAAGTACATAGACAAAATATAGCCTGGTTTATATAGGCAGCTTAAAATCAATTCAATCGAGAAAAGAGCAAAACAGACTGTAGCAAGTGAAAAAAAGACGTCGTCTTCGTCTTTAGAAAATGCAGCAAGTCGAATATCGTCACCAAAAAGAGCATATATTGTTATTATTGTCATAAATACCAGTAAAGAATTTGATTCTAGGAAATTTATCATTTTTTCTTGAAGCCTCCGTTTGGGCTGGATTTGAGGGATGACTATTGGTGATTCACTTGTGTCGAGATTAAATATAGTTGTGTTGTTTTCCATAGGCAAAAAGCTCTGGCCGTCTTCTTTGTCACAGTTGATCGAGCTCTGAGGAAAATTTATTGGCAAAATCATATAGCTTTATAAACTGGGAATTTTACCTGAAAAATGTCTAGCCATGTAATGGCGAAATTAAATAGAAAATAAAGAGAAACTGCTAATTTGAAATTGACATGCCTGAATTGAAAATTCTTGGGCTTATATGGAATGCCTATCTTATTTAAACAAATTAATTTTTTAGCAGGATTACTAGCTCAAATAAATTAAAACTAAGTATCAACCATAAAAAAATCATTTTAGGATTTCTCTTTTCAAATATACTGTTATTAAAAGAATGTTATCTAAATCTTAAAAATATCAGAAAATATTTGTTTTTATAACAATGAGACTTTATTTGATTGAAGAAACATTCTCTTTTCAAATCCGTTGAGAATTTAAGTTTTAAATTTAAATTTTAAAATGGAGAATTACTAAAAATTCATTATTCAACAATTGGCTTCGAATTAACATGGTACGAAATCATTGAAGATAAGAAGATTCATCAATTTATAATTAGAAATAATACTAATCATTTTAAATGCTACTCTAGAACCAAATTTTTCTATTAAATTTAAAGTATAGTCTAAGCACTGCTAGAGAAAAGCTTTGATGAGTGGTATCAATCATTTTCAAATACTTAAATTATTTGATATAGCTTCTCGAGCCTCTACAATTTTTCTATCTAGATATAATCACAATTAAAATTGTCATGAATGAAGTAGGGCACAGTCCCTAAGGAAAAAATGCTAGAGTAGATATTTAAGGGATATAGTAAATGAAAGCTGAAAAAGAATCATTTCTTACTTTTTTCTTCCAAATTTATAATCATTCCTTATCTTCATATTTTTATGTGTTGTATTCCTTTATAAATTAAACTGCTTTATTGCATATATCTTATTATGATTATTGCAAAATTATTACTGAGAAAGATCTTTAAGCTTAGCATCATACTTCTTTTTATTCGCGCGCCTTCTATTAACTATATCTATCCAAGGCACTATGAATTTTTCAAAAGACAAAACAATCAATCCATATGCTAGACAAATAGAAAGCAGTGCTATTCTAAAGTAAAATGGGAAAGGTTTAATCTAAATATCTCTTACATTGACAAGATGCCGAGCCCAGTCAGCAGGAATCAAAATCTCATAAAGCGTCCAAGCCGACAAAATTACAGTGGAAGAGCTCAGCCAGAAATTAGTCCACATAGACTTTTTCCATGGCTTTCCTATAGAAAAGGCAAGAGACACAAACTGATACTCAAACCACGAGACCAAAAACAGCACCGAATTCTCATAGGAGTACTCATAGTCAAGAACTGAGGTGCCAGGCTTATAATCAATTGACTCCCAAAAAGGCATTTCTCGGGATACTAAAAAGGCTGTAATCTGTGTAGCCCCTGCAATAACAGCTTGTCCGATCACTGAAGTGAGGACTGGAACTGATATTAAAGAAGCTGTTGGCTGCCTTTTACTTAATTTCGGGTAGCTTTTTGTGTAGCTCATGCATATAGCGAGAGGCAGCACTGTAAGTAAATCCACAGTCATATACTGAGAATCACTCAAATTGCTCCCTGACCAATAGAGCATGCTGACAGTGATGAATTGGATCATGGAATAAAGTGCCATAAACTTAAAGCACTGCAAAGAAGTGGTGAGGGCGCATCTCCCTTCTCTAAGAACAGTATTTACACATGAAATATTTGCGATTTGGCTTGTAAAAGGTGCAGCAATCGAACTATCACTTTCACTCAGCGAAATGCCAATATCAGCTGCTTTTAAGGCTCCGCAATCGTTGGCACCGTCTCCACACATGCCGACGAGGTATCCGATGTTTTGCAAATGCTCGACAAGTTGGGTTTTGTGCTCTGGAGACATTCTAGCGTAGACTTTGCATTTCTCCATGACGATTTTTAAGGAATTTATATCCTCTTTGCGCTCACTTTCGGTTTGCTTGATTATATGTGTAAATGCAGAACCTGTGAGAGCCAGGGCGTAGTTTCCTTCAAATCCCAGCGATTTCCATGGAGCTTCATTTGTGGTTTCTATTTCTGTGGAGTTGCTGACTTGAAATTTTTCCCACCAAATTTCACCCTTATTCATTTCTCCAAGAAAAACTGTGATTTCTTCGTCCAAAATCCCGCACTCCCTTGCTACGCATATCCCTGTAAGGACTGCATCCCCTGTTGCCATTATTGTTCTAATGTTTGCATTATGCAAATCATGAATTGAGGGGATAGTCTGTGATTTCAGCTTATTCTGCAGAACCAAAAACCCTAAAAACTCTAAATCATTTTCAATTTCTTCTAATTTAAACGATCTCAGCTCTGTATACTTTATCGGTGGTATCTTCTTAGAAGCACAAGCTAGCACCCTATATCCTTTTTTTGTGTACTCAGCAAGGACCTCTTTAAGATTATTTGGGATACTTGACTCATGGCACTTTTCCAGAACAACTTCAGGGGCTCCTTTCATGAAAAAGGCAAAAGAATCGTCGCTTAGGTTCTTCACTATTACACCCATCCTTTTCAGCTTTGAAGTAAAGTGAAAAATATGAAGGATGCCGATTTCATAAGGGAGGTTTATGATCCCCATCACGTTGCCTTCTTCATCAAAGACATCTGAAATTTCTTCAGAAGTGCTTGGCTTGACTATAGCTTTAATGGCAGGGTCATAGAGCTCGTTTTCGTTTAGGAGCCACTTGGTGCTATTAAATATCATCAAGTCTTGGGTGTCTCCTAAGAGCTCGCCATTAACTGTGGTCAATGAATGGCAGCAGGCCATGCATTCAATAAGCTCTTTGTGCGTGCTTTCTATTACTTTTGGGCTGGGTGCAAAATTGTCCATCTTTTGGCTGGATACTGGGTGAACACCAAGCAAATTCATTCCGTCTTCAGTTAAAGTCCCTGTTTTATCAAAGCAAAAAGTATCAATTTTGCCAGCAACGTTTACACGTGGTGGAGAGGTGCAGTAGATTTTGTCTTTTCTTAAGCGGGTGATAGCAAATGCAGTACCAACAGTCATAGCTGCTGGGAGTGCTGGAGGGATGGTGACTGTAATTAAATCTAAGCATCGCTTTATCAGCTCCTCAGTTGGGACTTCTTGGCTTATTTGAAATGGAAGACATAAGAAAAAGCCAATAAAGGTAAAAACGATGAGAACTGCAATGAATTTCATTGAGTCTTGGTAAAACTTAAACTTATTTGGCTTTGGGAATAAAATTGACCTCACCAACTTCCCTTTCATAGTCAAAAATCCAGTTCTTGTAACTATTCCTAGTGTTTCTGCGCCTCCAAAGTTGCGGGTCTGGATCACTCTTGTCCCTTCGTATAAAGAATGTCGTTTGTCATGCTCAATGTTGTAAATTGGCTCAGCCAAATAAGGAAGTGCGTCTTTCATGACTGGGACTGACTCTCCTGTCAGCATTCCTTCTTCCATGATACAGCTGCCGGATATGAGCACAATATCACAAGGGATTTCTCCACCTTCAGGAATTTCAACCAGATCTCCAGGGACTAATTCTGTGCTCGAGACCTCTTTTTTTACATTGTCTCTTATCACTGTAATTTTTATTTCCCTAAGGGCCAATTTATGAAGAGAATCCATACTTTTTCTGGTCTGTACCAATGAGGTGGTCAATGATATCAAAGTGATCACGACGATGGCTGAAGCATAATACCAATAGTCTTCTCAATACCAGATAATGCAACTCCATATCTGGAAAATGTTAAAAGGATGAAGCAGCTCTTCTACTAGCAGCTTCATAATAGGCTTAACTGGGACGTTAATTTGGCATGGTCCAAAAATTTCTTTTTTTTCTAGAACTTCTTCAGGGTTCCTTATGCCTTGTCCAAATCGGTCTATCAGCCTCTTATAATGCAAAGCAGAATCGAAGAAAATGGGCTGGAAAAGGTCACCGTCGTAGTAATACGAAAGGTGGTGGTGGCTGAATGTCAAAATTTTGCCCAAGGATTGCGAATTTTTGTATTCGATTCTGACCAGATCAACGAAATGTTTGGTTTTAATGAGCAAATGCGAAGCTTGTGAGATCGGAGCTTTGGAATATCGCAAGTGGAGGTGCAAATGGAGAAACCAAAAATCGAAGAGGTATAATAGACCTCCTGATAAAATTGTGAAAATCCAGAACGTCAAGGCTTTTGACTGTTTGTAAGAATATGGCTCTATACTTAGCAGAAGAGAATCTTCGTCTGCATCTTTGTGTTGATTGCAGGAAATGGGTGCTTTAAATAAGAGAGGGGATGAACCCTCTTTATTCGTCTGATGATTCTTCATCCTTCACAGATTCCATAAATTATTGCCATCTTTAGGATTAGTCCACTAATCAAGCTCTTCTTTATACTAGAGGAGAGAAAAATGATGATTTTATGATATGCAAAGTTATTTTAAATATTTGAAAAGGTTTTACATATAGGATTATACCGGGAAAGCAAAATAACGAAAGTTCATAATTTTTGAGAATTTAATTAGAAAATACCCCAAAATAAAGAGCAACAACAGACATCTTACCTGAAACTGTTGGCTATTAGAATAGAATTTAAAGAATAAATAAACATCATTATTTTAGTGATTTTACATGTAAAAATTAAGGTCTAATTAAGAGTATTTAATTTTATTTTTTTAGGCAATTCTGATTTCTGTTTTAAAGTCATTTTCTAAGAGGCTATTTTATATCTTTTATTATCCATTATCACAATGGAGAGCAGTGACGAATCAACCGAATCATCCCTAAATAGTGAAGAACCTCCCAACCAGAACTTCGATTCTCTAAGTATCTTCTCTCAATTTACAACTCATGAATGTTTTTGATGTGCCAGACCACGACCCACTACCTGAACCAGTCGTTGAGGAATTCAAGCAAGGATTCGTAGACGCACTTAATCCTGAGTGCAGCTTCTACAAGCTGACTATTCGTCTACCTCTAGAAAAAAGGCTGGTCATTGCTGAGTGCTTTCTGTCTGGGCGACTTCTCTATATGAAAGCTTTACCAATTATGCACTTCACCATGTTTGAGAACCTCTCCAGGTTCGCTGAGTGGGAGCGTGCTGACAAGATTGTTATTGCGGTGTATAGAGAATTGCCCAATAGGAATCAAATTTATAGAACTCTCCGATGTTTAGGGTTCAAACAAGTTGATCCGAAAGTGCAGAAAGAACTGTGCAAGGTGCCTGCCGTTTTGTTTTGGTTAGACGTATAACTCAGTTAATAATTATACAGTTATTAGATTTAATAAATTAGATAAATCCTTTGGATCGAATTCTCTTTCTGTCTAAACTTCTCAGCTCGCTTTTTGCTCTGTTTCGGATGTAGGCAGTTCTGTCTGGCTTGTTGCGGTTTGTGATTATAATTGAATTTGGCATCACCATACTTAAAAAGGAATTACTGAATTTTTCCTTAAAAACTGGCCTTTTGATTGGGGATTTCTCGTCAGGTAAAATAGGAGGTTTTTCAGGGATTGGCCAGATTTCATTTGGTTTTAATGGAATTTCAGGTGTTACTGAGTGAAATCGCTGAGGAAAGGACATTGAATTCTCTAAAACATATGAAGATTTCCGGGAATTAAACTGCCGATCCATTTTTAGCTCTGATAAAGTGGTGTGTCTTGGCGAGGGTGTGTATCCTTGAGAAAATTCTCAATATTCTTTACAATTTTCACTGAACCTCGGCAATTCTTTTCCATGAACTCCCAGTTTGTAATTAGCAAAAGTCTGAGCGTGATGCTCGAAGTCTTCTTTTCTCTGTTTTTCTATGATTTCTTTGAAGCTTTTGCTGTTTATTTTTTTTTCATTGATTTGCACTGAGTTTTCCCTTTCAAGCATTTGGTCAATTCAGCTTTTGTGCTTATAATTAGCCGATCTTTCAAGATCATCCATATTCTGCTGCCTTCTTATAGAATCCAGTTCAGATTTTGACAGATGCTTTGGGCAAGGATAATAATCCAAACTCAGGTCCCTTTTTCTATGATCTCTCCTGCTTTCTCTGGCATTTTCACGAGTTTCTGATTTTACAATTTTTATTCGTTTTGTGCTCAAATTTTCACGGTTTTCTTTTCTCTCGAACTCCAAGATTTGCTTTTTAAACTTAATGTGTTTGTCTGCAAATTTGGATGCGATATCAATTCTCTCTTGTTTTCTTAGTTTTTCAAGTTCGCTTTTAGTTCTCCCAGGACTCTTTTTTGTATCTGTTATGACAGTGTAATCGTTATCATAAATAGGTTTTCCTTTGACTTGCAGCAGCCTAAGAGGCCTTTGAGCTCCATGAGTTTCTCCCCCTATTAGGAAATTCTTAAGGTCCTTGTTGAGGAACTCTTGAGCCAAAAGCTTTTCTTTCGCATCAAGCTTTCCATCTTGATTCTTATCACATCTTTTAGCAATAAAATAATCAAGCGGACTAACTGATCCATCTCCATCTACGTCAAAGCTGATATCAGGGATTCTCTCTTTTTTGCGTTTTTCTTTTAAATCACCTTGTGTAAAAATTCCATTGCTCTTCTCTTCCATTTTGTTATTAATAACAATTTCTTGATTTTTTATTTACACTTATATTAGCATCTCCTTCTCTTTCTCTTTTTTACTTCTTGAGGCTGCTGGACTATTGAAATTTTTTTTGCAGAAGGGATCAGCTCGCTTGCCTTAATTTCCTCAATTCTTTGATTGCCATTAACTACAAGCAACTGATTAGTTACTTCTTCAAAAGCCCTCTCCACATTTGTGCTATTCAGACACGAAGTCTCTAAAAAGAGCATTTTATTCTCCCTTGCTTTGCTTTGCCCTAACTCCTGAGCTACTTTGCGATTAGTTTCCATGTCAGATTTATTTCCAATCATCATAAACACAACGTTAGAAGTAGCATGCTCATGAATTTTATCAATCCAGTAAAATAGAGAATTAAATGACTGCTGGTTGGTAATATCATAGACTAAAATTGCAGCGTGAGACCCTCTGAAAAAAGTCGGGATCAGACACTTGAATTTTTCTTGTCCTGCTGTGTCTCATATGTTGAGCATGATATTCTTGTTTTCCATTTCAACAATTTTGGTATAGCTCCACACACCGATCGTAGTGGCCGTTTTTTCTGAAAATTCTTTGTTCATATACCTTCTTATTAGGCTGCTTTTGCCCACTCCTCCATCTCCTACTAGGATTATTTTGAAATTGTAATCATTAGTTTGAGATAGTGATGGTTTCATTTTAATAAAACTAATAAATTTGAATGCTTAAGATAGGATGCACAAGAAAGATTCTAATTTTTTTTGATTATTAATTAAATGCGGCAGCGAAATAACTCATATTTTTATATATGCTAGAAAAAATACCTGATATAAAATATCAAACTGCAAGACTTATAAACAGCAGACACCCAAAAAGCAGAACTGGCTCGAACGAACAAATCCCACTGTCTATCAAACTTAGCATCCCTGCACTTAAATTCAAGAATAAATCTCAGCCCGCCTCTCCAGAAGTCACGAATCGAATCCAAAATCTCATGTGTTCTGATAGATATAAAGAGGTCGAGCTTTTTGTGACTAAAAGATTCACAAAAGATATTTCGCATATTCATGATAGCTATAAGCCGCAAAGTACTGAAAGAGGACAAGAACAAAAACTAAGTTTTCTTGAGCCAATACAGGCAGAAACCATTTTGCCTATTAGCCTGGATAAATTAAAATGCTATATTAACAATTCACCTTTGTACGGATTTGCCTTTCAAGAAAGCAAATACAACGATTCTGGGTCGATAAAGCCTGCAAAAAGCTTAGAAAAATCACCTGCATCACTTGGAAAGCCAACAGGGAAACAAGATATTGAGAACTTGAAAAGATGGCTTGATTTTATGCAGGAAAAAAATATCCCAAATCTATCTAGTATAATTATTCAAAATGAAAGTATTGAAAAAGAAAAAGAAGAAATAATCGAAACTATCTATAGGGCTGCTTTGAAAGAAATCATTAGGCAAGTTTCTGTCCATTGTTCTTTAAGAGGGTCTTTGCTGAAGTCTATCATTGAAGTTCTCAGTTTTCTATGGAAAAGTTCAGCAAATACACTTAAAAAACAAATAGAAACAGAAAGATCCGCATTTTCCAAAAAATTGTCTGATCTGCATTATAAGGCAGCAAAACGGAAGGCCAAGCTGCAAGTGAAGTTAAAAGCGAGTCAAAAGGAAAACGACAACTTGCAAAAGCGACAAAACAGCCTTGAAGAAGAAATTTCGCAACTTAACAGGTTTATTTCAAGGTTCAAGAATGAGCTTGTCAGAAAGCAAGAACAAATGCTGTCATCAAAGAGGAAATTATTATCAAGTCAAGACTCTATGCATGAGAGAGTTTTTATAAATAGAATTTTATCAGAAGATGTTAAAAGGACATCCGTTCACTGCACTCAAACAGATATAGAAGTTGTAAAGCAAAAGGAAACAAAAGAAAAAGCAACAGAAACTGGTGATATTGATAAAGATCCTAACCAAATAAGAATTGAAACTGAAAATAGTGTGCATGAAGAATTTAATGAAGATATCCCAAAGATTCAAATAATTGGAGAAATTGACAATCATTCAATTATCAGCTCAATGAGCAATGATTCAAGCTTTGATTTAGACTCGAGCAGAGAAAAATCTATTCATGACATAGAAGTAGCACAAGTCGATAATTTAGAAAGAAATAGTATTGAAATCAGTCAAGAAAATCATACTTCGATACATGAGGAAACCACTCAAAATGCAGAAAACTGGGGAGAAAGACTATTTATTGACCAATCAGTCCAGTGGGAAGAAATACCAAATGAATATGAAGAAGAAATTGCTGAAATAGAGCAGGAAAACTCAATAATTTCAAATGGGCAAGAAGTGGAAGAAAGCAGTGTATCAAGCGAAGAGCACTCCCCATACGCTGAAGAAATGAATAGTAAAAACATAGGAGAAGATTCTCCTATTGCTGACAAAGATATTTCTGGGACTCTCGATAAGCTGGATTTCTTTCAAGGCCTCAGCTATAGCAATTTAATCTGCAAAGAAGCTCCAGAAGGCATGGACCAAGAAGTATGAAAAGAAGGGTATAAAGCTGGCTTTGAGGCTTGTCTCAAACAAAAGAATCTTGATCTTTATTGTGATAGCAAAACTCAACTTGGTAGTGTCCCTGATGATAATCTCCCTAAGCCAACTTTCTCAACCCAGCACTTAGGCGATGAATTTTCTCAGCCAGCAGCAAACGAAATATTTGAGTCTCGTTCCAAGTCACAAAGAAAACCAAGCAGAAAAAAAGAAACCAAATTTGCTGAATTTCAGATAGGGAAGCGTGAAGTAAGGACAGCCAGCATCAGAAAGGTAAGTGAAAGCACCCAAATATTCAAAAAATTCATTATAAAAGATTTTGAAAAAATAAAAAAATTCGCGAATATGGCCAAAAAAGTGCTTTTAAGGAATATTTTTTCAATTTTTAATGGAGCTTCAAAGATGGTTAACAACGAAGGGTTTGATCTTTTAGAGTATATTTACGAAGAGTTGCTATTTAAGTTTAGTATGAAACAAATTACCGAAAGAAAAGTAAAAGAAATTCTAGCAAGCTCTTTAGTGTATAAGCATTTGGCGAGGGTGAAACTTCTAATAAAATGCCTTGGCACTGGTAGTCAAGCAGGTCTAAAAGAATACTCAAAGGAAACAGTAATATTTTGCCTTGAAGCTTATTATTTTATGATAAATAAACAAGTTGGTATTATCACTGGAAATGATGATACTGGGGAGCCTACGTTTTATCCTAAAACCAGAGCTGACGAATGCATTAAAGAAAAACTCGAACCAATATTATCACGGGTTAACCTTCAAAAAGTCTATGCTGCTACTGAAAAAATCTCAGTTAAAGATCCCAAGAAAATTAATAAAAATGTTCTGGACTTAGACGAATTTATCTATATTTTATGTGAAGCATATGAGCAATATAGAGAAGAAACAATCCAAGGCGTAAATTTGGCTATAAGCTCTATTCTTAAAAATGACTGCTTATCGAAGACCGAGCTGCTGATGATCGTAAGAAATATTATGCCACATAAGTTGGGTTTAATAAAACTTGAGGACACAGCAATATGAAATTCAGGTAAAATCATGAATTTATGCATGAAAAAAGGAATTTTAAACGCGACTGAAGTGAATTATTTCGTTAATGAAGCTTCTTGAGCATTTGGGAGTGATGAAGATATGATAGAAAAAATCGAGGAATTCATACAAAAGATAAATATAGATATAATAACAAAGGCAAACAATTTAAGCATAGAAGATTGAAGAGAAAAAATAACGGAATATAAAAACACCAGAAATAGATTTTTGCTCCATCTTTTAGTAGAAGAAGCAAAATATTTAGCGTATATCAGTGGGATCCACCTTTTCGAAGGATAATTTAGTAGTAGAGACTGTTAATTGTTAATTTATAAATAAAATTGTAAAGCATCTAGCCCCATATTTTCGAGCTTAAAAACTGATTTATTTGTCCCAAATCATACCTGCTGAGCTTAATTCCTATCACAGTTAATGCATAATAGCAAATCACATATGAAAACATCTCGAACGATAAGTTTTTGGTCCTGAGAAGTCTTACTTTGTAGCACAGATTAACAAGCCAAGGTATCAAAGCTAAAGGCATTAGTCTGAAAAATGAGTCAGACAATGAGTCTATTACTACATAAGCTGCAGCAAATATGTGCATAGTCAAAAAGAGCTTAAAACTGTCATGCTTTCCAAGTAAAATCGCTGTGGTAATAATCTTCATTTTGTTATCTTCATTGAAAGTCGTCAGCTCTTTGACAACTCTTCAAGATTGATATATAAGATGAGGAGAAATCATGAGAAGCTCTAGCTGAATAGAATGATCCCCAGATATTACAATTGAATCAAGCTGGATTAGTGCTAATCCCTGTATAAAAAGTCGAATCATTCCTCCTGCTCCTTTATGCTCGAAATTATAATACGGTGCAAACTGTAAAGCACTCAAGGCTATGAGAAAGCAAAGATAAAATAAAAATCACCAAGGCGATCCCACATAAGTTGCAAGATAAAGTGATGGGATCAAAAAAAGCAAAAATACAAAACTAGCAATCATTAATTCACTTTTCAGCTTGGCAAATATGATTAGTTTCATTGATATATGATATAGAACTAGAAGGATTCCTCATATAACACTTTGTGTTGTAAAGAAGTTATCAGTAGTGATAAGTCCTGAACATATAAACTGAATTTCAGTCGCTAAGATATCCATCATATTAGATCTGATTAGGAAATTATTTACGCAAATATTGTGGTATTTATATAAATTAAAACTCTTCATTGATGACAAGCTCAGACTTCTTTGCAGAAACCATTTCTTGATATAAAGGTGTCTCAAGAGTCTGCATTATTGTTGGTCTGAGGCTCCTTGATGTGAAGGTAAAGATAAAAGCGTAAATTAGGCTTACCGAACCAATTAAGACAGAAGCATTCTCAAAGCCTATTTTGTCTGAGAAAAATCCTGATAGAGGTGGACCAAGAATCTGTCCTGAGTAAAGGCAAAACAGAGTTAGCCCTGTAACAGCGTCTGAAATATGTTCGCTATTGTGATATGGCATGTCTTCTTGGGCTTTTTTAACCATAATAGGCATAGCTGGAAGAATACTCAAAGCTAGGCCAATTCCAAGCAAAATAAGCGCGATAACCACAATCGCTAAACTTCTTGGAATTCCTATTGTGGTCCAAGGCCCTGCTAGAATCATGGCGAGAAGCATAACATATAATCCTAAAATCATAATTTTTATTCTTGATACGCTTTGCGGTATTCTTCCAATAATAAACACCACACATGCATAGGAAAGAGAAGGAATCGTAAAGAAAAATCCAGCAGATGCCTCTTCAATAGAATAATTCTTTTTCAAATGCTCTGTGAATACAGGAGCCAAGGCAGCTAAATTCATAAACGCAATAATTAGTATAAGCCCAACTGACATAACCCCAAAGTTTTTCATTAGTTGCTGTATTTTGACCACTGCATCTGCTTTTATATAAGGTTTATCTTGTGGCAGGACCCAGCAGGCATACACAATAAATGCTAAAAAATTGCATCCAAGGGCAATGAACATAAAGCTAAACCCTCCAATATAATAAAGCCCAGTCCCAATAAGAGGTCCGAGCATCATTCCTAATGAAGTCATGGTTTGTTGAATTCCTAGCATGAACTCCATACGCTCTTTATATCCGCTTGCAATAATTGCAAATGATGCACCACCAATTGCAGCTCCTCCAACTCCTTGAAGTAGCCTTTGCAATAATGATAAAAATGTGAACATTCCATATCCAAATAAGGGAAGCAAAGCAAAAGCTGTTGTCACCACACCAACAAGTAAAGCTCCAGCTATAAATGTTCTTTTTCTGCCGAATTTTGTAGCAATTAATCCGATTAGTGGAGAAGTCGCCCAAGCTGCAAGTGGATAGCAACTGAATACTAAGCCAATTGTTTCACCTGAAAGACCTTTATCCTCTGCTACAGATGGGTAGTAAGGTGCAATAACGGAAAATGCTGCAGCTGACATCATTTGTGTTAAGAACATGCCCAGAAGTGCCGAGTCGAGCATCCCCATTTTATTAGAAGCAAGAGTATTCAGATTTTAGGAGAAATATGGATGTCGTCATGGGAATATATTCTTGAGAAAAGAATTTATTAATAATTAACAGTCAAGACTATCTGATTCAAAATTTTCCTGCTAATTAATAGCCAATCTATTTAATATTAAAATATCTCATAGGAAATTAAATTAAAAATATGAAATTATTTACTCAAAATTTCTCTTAAACTGATTTCTCATATTAAGAGGATTCTTCGTTATATCAATGCAGATATCTTTAATTAAAAAAATAAAGACATCAATGGATTTATCAGTAGTTCAGAAATTAAAATGAATAACTCCGCAGATAAATCGATAAATCACATCAGGTCAATTACTCCTACTCATAAGGTTTCTCTCAAAGATGACGATAGGATTTTTAAATATACAGTGAGAAACAGAATTTCAAAAAAAGAAAATTGCGATCTAGCTAATAAAACTGAGCAAATTATTGAGCTAAAGTCTGAACAAATGGTCTCTCCACGAATCAAAAGAAGCAAATCAACAGAAGTCCCTATGCCAATAGACAAAGAAAACAAATTAAACCGGACAGGAAGGCTGTCAAGGGAAAGAAGAGAGTGAAATAAAGAAGCCTATGTAGAATGAAAAATTACTTCATTTTCAAAGTCAAGTGATACTGAAGAAGATACCTTAGCCAACCGAAGAATTATTGCTCAACTAACTGCAGAGAAACTGAAATTGCAAGCAGAGCAGACTTCGTTCCAAAGCACAATAAATAACCTAAATAATTTATTAGAAGCTCAACAGCTAAAACTGGAGGAGCAGAATTTCAAGATGAAAAAAATCTATGAAGCCCTCAAATTCTGTGAGAAGAAAATCGATGAGCAAAAACTTGAAATCAGCAACTATAAGTGCGGAATTGAGGAGCTGGAAAAAGAACTTAAATCTGCTAAGCTAAAGATGAACGATTTATCAAAGCTAAACAGCTATAAAAGCGCACAAGAACGAAATGACTATCAAACACTAGTCACTAAATACACATCTATTGTAGAAGAATTGAGAAACACTGATGTCTGGATATTGCAGCTGCTAGGGTTGATTGGAAGTAGAGATCTTGCGAGTGCTTATGATTTGGGATTAGGAAAAAGAAGCCTTATTGAAGAGAGAATCAAGCTGAGCGACCTTGAATTAAGGCAGCTGAGGGCAGAGCTATTTTTTGAACAATTCAAAAGTGCTGCTTTGCCTTCTAACCCTCCTTATTTAATCCCAAAAAGTGATAATAGAAAGAACGAATATTACTCAATTAAAAAATCAGGAAAAGGATCAATGAAAAGGCAAAAAACGAAAGAAGTGCCAAAAGGCACAGCGAACAGTAATGTATTTTAAATGGAATGTCTATTAATCAGTAATCTGAGTTAATTTATTTAAATTTCTAAAGCATCTCAATAATCCTAGATTTCTGGCTTTAAGTGCAATTCCCAAGGAATAAATGAAAGTTTATAATTTTCAAGAGAAATGGATAAAAAGCCTGAACCAAACCAAAACTTACAATCACTGCCTATTAGATCATACCTCGATCAAACTGTGGTCCCTGTTCTCCTACAAGGCCTGTCAGAACTAGCAAAAGAAAGACCTGCGAACCCTATTGAATGGCTTGGACATTACCTTCTGAAAAGCTCAGAAAAGCAATAAGACCCTAACATTCTTATTTAAAATCTTTCTGAATTCTGCTCTTTCTTATTAAAAGTCCTTAAATTTTCCATCAATTCCTACTTAATAGCCTCTTCACAATTATAATAGTTTTTAATTATTTTTAAGCTTCGTAAAAGATAATTTCACGAGGTGATTAATTTTCCCATTTAAAACTTGCATGATATTGCTGGATGCCAAAGTTCGTTTTACCTCTCTCATGTAAACTTGTTTGAAATTCCCGATTCTGGCTTCATTTACGATTTTCAGTTTCCATTTCAGCAGGCATTTTCTTGCCACAAAGCTATTTTGCGACTCAAAATGCGAAATCATTGAAGCAATTGCAAGTTTAAGCTGCTTGAATTTGTATAAAGGCAACGCTGAAGGGTAATTTAAAGAGGGCGAAGAAATAAAGAAAGCAAAAGACCTTTTCTTTTGATTTTTTATTTGCTTTTCGATTCAGCTTGAAATTTTTTTGGCTGGGATTGATCTGTTGTAGGATGGCTTTTGGAAGCTTCATCTGGGCTTTTTGGAGGTAGGAGAGGAATGGATCCAGACTCTAAGCTGGGTTCGAAATTTAGATTTGAATATTTTACAGGTATTTGAAAGCAGCAGTTTTTTTAGTGAAATGAACATTTTGCAGTCAGATATGAATTTTTCGTACCACCTCAATTCGTTTTTCGTTACAATTCTACTCAGCCGCTTTAATGCAAGTCCAACAGCATTTTTGCTGAAATGCTTTGCCTTATTATAGTACTGCCATCTATTTCATACCTTCTGCTTGATATTTTTATAGTATGGGATTAGGTATTTAAAGCCTTTATAGATCAGTCTAAGCTTTTCGTGATCTCCATCTTTTTTCTTCTTGTTAGCAATTTTTAGAGCCATGAAGAAAGCTTTTTCCTGCCTTCCTATAAGGTCTATCAGGATTTGTGAAATTGTAATTGTTTTCAAGGACCCGTATATGGATTCCCTCTCCATTTGGCTTGCTGTAGTTTTCCAATGCATAAAGCAAACACTTAATCTGTATTTTATGTCTTTTTCTATGTTCTTCAAAAGCGTTTTTATTACTCTTTTGTTCTCATTTAGCGATTTATTATAAGATTTTAAGCTCTCCAGTCCAGAAACTAAATTTTCACTGTATTTTCTTTCAAGTATATAGAAGACTTTTTTAATAAAAATCCCCACATCTTTTGGCTTTGTTTTTAAAGTTTGAAAAAGGAGCTGAAAATTCTTGTTATGATAAGAGTAAATAAAATGAGTCATTAAACTAAAGAATTTTTCTGCATTTGCATTCATTTTCATCTTGCTCTTTGACGATCTTATATTAAAAATTTGAGACTGCAAGTCCCCTATAATGTTTAGATTTTTTGACCTAGAAGTATCTCTTGCTAAAAATCTGGTTTTTGGAGGGTTATTTAGCACAAATTCTTCTTCAGATAACGAATGCTGGGACTGTTGGGCAACATATGCTTTTAGAAAATATAGAGAGTCCAGATACACCTTTTTAATTGCAGGCATTAGAGCCACTGATAAGGAAATAAGTTTGTTTGATATATTTCTGCCAAAGTTTTCTTTTAGTTTTGACACTGAAGTTATTTGCAAATGGTCTAGTTCTGCACAAGACTGAGAAGACCTCAGCCCTATAATGAAATTTGGGTTCCCATTATACACTCTTGGATTCTGGTCTTTTATTTTTTGTTTATTTTCTTCGTAAATCACCTCTACAATTGGTGTTCTTTCTTCTCTCGGATCAGTGTTGGGAAATTGCTGGAAGCCTTTGTAGTTATGCACAGGAGACACCAATATCGTGGCTGGCTGATTTTCAGACTTTTCATTTACATTCATCACTTTCGTTCACAATTCGTCTTTTTTCCTTATTATTTGTCCGCTGAACTCTCTTTCGCTTCTTCTCAATGAGCCTATGCTTTTATTTTCAAACTCTACCGAACCTATACTTCTTTTGTGATGGTCAGGCCTTCGCTTAGATGGCTCAGGGGATATATTTTCAGTGCCTGCTTTCAAAAGTCTTAGGTGGCGTGCCATGTATCCTATTATTGTTGTGAAGAGTAGCTTTGTGGCGTCAATTTTGTAGTCTCTGATGCGAGAACGAGTTGGGCTTCGCAAAGGACTTAAATTCATCCTTACAAGTTCGGATTGAATGTCATTGATTTTGAGACGGGAGGTCATGTTTCCTTGAGGGTTAATTTTTAGACTTACTGACTCCTCAGTTCTTAGCCTGCACTGGCTTGTGGAGCGTTGCAAAAGGCTGGATTCAGTGCTCCGCTCGGTCTCATTTTTATATTTAGGTAAAAAGTTTAGGGATTGTTTTGGCATTGGTGGCTTGGGAGATAGCAAAGGTTGGGGTAAATTAGACTGAGAAGTGTTTGCGCCTCGAGATCGTGAAATTCGGCGCTGCTGAAATTCTCTTCGCACTGAGGAAACACTATTTAGCAATTCATCCATTTTAATATTTTACCTTTAATTTTCATTGTAGACTACAGAAATTTTGAATCTTTTAAATTTGCATCAACAATTGCAGCCAAATTTATTTCACTAAAGTAAATTGCAAGTAGCATGAATCTTTTTTAAATAATAACAATGGATTCGATTCAAATAAGATTGGAGATGTGAATTTAATTTATAAAATGTCGTCTCAAATTCCTTTGAAGTATGAATGGCCATATGTCCAATACTTGCCCAGGGATGAAGTAAAGAGTTATCAATCCACTCTTCCAGAGGATCTCAACAATATTCGCGTCAGACAGATAATTCCAACTCCAATCTGGCAAAGACCTCTATTAGGGTTTGAGCCAGAGCCAACTTATTTAAGCCACGAAGAAGAGAGAAAGATCAAAGAAGGGGAAGCACGCTCCTTGGTTGTCGTTGGATCCTACAGCATACTTCTCTATGCTTCTATGTGGTCTATGGCCAAGTGGTACAACTCTAATATTGTCAGGAATTATATTTATTTCAAGAGCGAGTCATGGCCAAGCTACCTCAAGCTTAGAGCTCTTCCAGTTGCCGCCTGTGTATGGACTGTGCTTTATGCTTTTTCTTACAATTAGAAAGTCTTAAGGAATAGAAGTCTAAGTAATGACTGGAAATTTAAAGAAATCTTTAATAATCTAAGTAATTATAAAGGCTGCAGAGCTGAGTTTTTTATTAAAATAAGATAAATTATGATGTTATTAGTAGATTTTATAAGAATTTTATTGAATATTAAAGATCTCTTCTCTGAGGATACTGAAGTCTTCTAGCACCTCTTACAATTTCATCACCAGCTGAGGATAAAGTCCTTTCACTTCCTCTAGCTCTTTCAATCCCAGAATCCGGCCGATCCCACTGCTCAAATTCTGGCTCGTCAATATCTTCTTTAAACATTGGTCTAGGCTCTCTTCTAGGCCCAGGCTCCAACCTTTGAAGATAAATTTCTTCCATCTGCCTCATACGAGATGACACTGGGCCTTGCTGCTTTTTCTTAAACCTTCTTCTTCTCCTCGGGTTTCTGCTATTAATTGATGACACAGACTCATTCATTTCTAGCATTCCTGGATTTGTAAAGTCATAATCAGGAGGGATTGGGTACTCCAAGTCTAAATTGTGAGAAATTGGCATCATAAATTCATTCCCAAAGGAATCAAACGAAGGCTCATCCCCTTCACTTTCTATCTGGTTTTTATAGTCATTCGTAAATATCTTTCGGTCACTTCTCGAGCCTTTTTTCTCTTCCTGCTGGATGATTTCTGCAAGGGTTTCAAGATTCTTCCTCTCTGGATTCTCTTCTCTAGGACCTCCAAAGTTCAGAGTTCGCTGAGGACGTGGTGGCTTTCTGCTGTAATCGAAAGAGCTTTCATCAGGATGTGCAGGACTCATCCAGCCTCGGTCTAGAATTTTGAAGTCCAGGTCACTTCCATTTGGAGAAAGAGGCTCAGGTTCATTTTTAGAGAAAATATTATGCCGGCCAATAGGTAGCTCAGCTTTGCGTTCCAAGTCAATAATTTTGGCTCCTCTGAAATCTCTACGAACTTTGACTCTTGCATTGGTTTTCTTATGTGAGAGAGTAGCTATATGGACATCTTCTTTATCAACAATTGTTTTTCCAATATCATAGTCATTTCTATCAATCAAAGGCTGGTTAGGAATCAAATTTCCATGCTCATCAACCATAGCAGCGCCATGGAAAGTTTTCCTAACCTTCACATCTTCTCCGGTCTCATTATGCATGACAACTACAACTTCAGGGTCTTCAGGGTCAGGATAAGCATTGTTGAACTGGAAATCGCTTTCATTTTTCACGCTCTGGCCAATCAAATATGCGTGAGGGTGGTTGACCTTTTTCTCCAAATCCACAATTCTCGCCCCCCTGAAGTTACGGTGCACTCTAACTTTTTCTCCAGAGTGGGTGACCAATGTAGCGTACCTGACGTCATTTTCATCGACAATAGTTTTAGGAATGTCGTATTTGGCAGGATCAATGGGTGGGGCACTATCAATGACTTTGTTTTCTAGGTCAACAATTCTGGCTCCTTTGAAGTCTTTTCGTACTCGCACTCTGCCTCCGGTGGGCTTGTGAGGGACACTTACAATTTCAGGGTCATTGGAGTCAGCGAAGGCTTTATCAAAGTCAAGTTCTTGCTCGGCTTCAATTGTGCCATAATGGTTAGGAGACTTTGAGGGGGATTCTGGAGGAGGTGGAGGAGTAGGAGGAGGAGCCATAGTTTCAGGGACTTTTTCTTCTTCTATCAAGATTTCTTGATCTTCAAGGTTAGGTTCGGTTTCTTCAGGCTCTGAGCCTCTCTCTGTATAAGCAACTAATTCAGTCCATTCTTCAGTCCTTGGGTTGAAATTCAATGGTACATAGTTTTGCTCTGTAGGCCGATAAACAGGGATTTTGTACTCCTTTTTCGATTTTTCGAATTCTCCTTTCGTGTCCTCTTCTGGAACCACAGTGATGTCATTTGCATTCAGCAAAGAATTTTCCCTAAGTTTATCCAAAAGATTTGACTCATCAATAGGCTCATCCAAGATCTTTGGCAAAGTGTCTTTTCTTAAGAAATCTAAATCCACTTCCACACCATCTTTTTCAAGCAAAGGAAACGAATTTTTTCTGTGATATAGTCTTTCAGACACCGGAGAACTAGCTCTTGAAGGCTGCGTTGATTTGGATTTATACTTAAGTTTCTTTCTTTTAATAGGTGTTATTTTTTGAGGAAGAATTCCAGAGAAGTCAACTGGGAAGATCTGCATGAGTTCTGTAATTGTATTGTTCGGGTTTACCAAGCTTTGGCCTTCTAACTTGTCAAGTGGGCCTAGTTCTTTTTCCCATTCATGTCTGAGTAAGTCTTTTTCCATGCTCTTTATATCCCAGAATATCAGGATTGCAAGTAAAATTGTGACGATCAAGGAGTCTAATGAGAACATTCACATCCACTCATCAAGGCTATAGTGTCCTAAAAGCAAGCCTTGAGCAATGATTAGTGGTATAGAAGTACATAAAAGACTTACGTAGCCAAATTTGATGAGAGGCTTATATACTTTTCCTTTATTGTCAAACATTGCCTTGAAACTTAAACTGTTGCACATCCCACTATATAGTAGCCTTATTGAATGGAAGGAGATAAAAGCAGCACAAGTAGAAATCGACCAAAATGAATATTTGTGCTTTTTTCTCCAATATTTGAATGCAGGGTCTTTTCTGCATGGTTTTGCAAAGAATTGTGCTATAAATGAAAAATTGCAGATATAGTGGAAGGCTAGGGCACCTATTATTAGGAGTAGGACAATTGAGACCATAAGACTGCCAGAAGTAGGATCAATTGCTAGAAGACGCCGTGATGGAGAGTCTCCGCCATTAGTGAAAATGAATGCTCCTAGGAAAATCCATGAAGCAGCTGCACTTATCGACCACGTTGAAATAATTGAATTCACCAAACTAACTCCTGATGCTGTTAGCTTAGTAACAACTAGAATGCCTCCTGAAATTACTGTGAAGCCACTGAATGGGAAAGGCACAGGACCTCCTGTGAAAGTTGAGGAACTCGAACTATTTGTGGAGTTCGTCCCGTTAGTGCAATCCAAATTGGGACATTCTACGCATGATGATCCTTCCTTATTATACCCTAGAGGACAGTCTAGAACGCAAGTGCTTTGATATAGATAATAGTTGCTGATGCAGCTTATGCAATTAGTTGCGGTTGATGTACAGTTCTGGCAAGGTGATGTGCAAGCCACGCATGTTTTGGCTTCTGCCACAGTTATATTCTTAGGGCAGGAATCATAGCACAATCCTGAGTAGAGATATTTGCTTCCGTTACAGGATGTGCAATATGTTGTTGATGTGCTGCAAGTAAGACATGTGGAATCGCAGCTCACACACGTATTTCCAAGAGTTATTGTTATATCTGCTGGACAAGAAGAAACACAAGTCCCTTGATAAAGATACATTGTACTATCAGAGCATGCAGTACAATAGCTCGAAGTGCCTGAGCAAGTTTTACATTCTGTATCACATGTATCGCAATTTCCAGTATCTGGGTTTCGAACTTTTCCAGACGGGCATGCGGCTAAGCAAACCCCTAATCCCGAAACAGTGCTGGCTGTATAGCCAGAAGGACAATTTTGCACACAAGTGCTTTGGTACAAATAATATCCCGCTATGCAGCTCAAGCAGGAGTAGATAGTCGATTTGCATGTTAGACAAGGTGAAGAGCAAGCCTCGCATTTTGTACCAATAGCAACTGTTGTATTTGTAGGACAAGTTGAGACGCATGATCCTCCATAGAGATATTTCGAGCTATCAGCACACGCAGTGCAGTTCGTTATGGTCCCATAGCAGCTTGTACAGGCGGAATTGCACTGAACACAATTTCCATTTGGAGTCTCCCTGATATATCCTGTAGTGCAAGGCTCCAAACACACCCCAGACCCATTTTGAGTGCCCTTTGTATAGCCATCTGGGCATGATGTTGAGCATGTGCCCTGGTAAAGATAGTTTGTAGATATGCAGCTTAAGCAGTTTGTGACTGTTGTCGAGCAGGTGAGGCAAGGCAGCGTGCAATCCTTACAGACACTTCCAATTGCAACTGTAATAAGAGATGGGCAAGTTGTTAAGCACTCCCCACTGTATAGATATTTAGTGCTGTCTGTGCAAGCCGTGCAGTTAGTTGTTGTTACACTGCAGGTCTTGCAGGCAGTATCACACAGAACACAGTTCCCATCTGATGATGGAGCCACATAGCCTGGATCGCAAGGAGGCAAGCACACCCCTGTTCCACTCACAGTTGCTGGCGTGTAATTTGTCGGACAGTTTTTTGAGCAAGTATTTTGGTATAAATAATAAGAAGAGACACAGCTTAGGCAATAAATTGGAGTTGTTTGACAGGTCGAGCATGGAGAAGTGCAGTCAACGCAGGTACTTCCAGATACTACAGTCGTTGGTGACGGACAAGTGGTATAGCATACTCCCTTATACAAATATTTTGTAGTATCTGCACATGCAGTGCAGTAAAGCGTTGTACCAGTACAATTATAGCACGAAGAATCACACTTTACACAATCTCCGTTCGCTACCAACTGAATATATCCAATGCCGCAAGGAGTTTGGCAAAATCCTGAAGAAGTAAGCGTTTGGTTGGCATAGGAGCAGCTTGTGCAGTATGTAGGAGATCCACTACAAGTCGCACAGTTCGTAGAGCATGTCTTGCATTGAGAGCCATCATAGTAAGTTCCAGCCCCACAAATCAAATTGCATGTGTTACTATCCGAAAGTGAGTATCCTGTATTGCAGGAAATGCAGTGGGTACTTGAAGTTTGGCATTCTTTGCAAAGAGAGTAACAGCTGTCACATGTGGATATGGCTGATGAGTAAAAGGTTCCAATTGAGCATGATGTTACACAAGCGCTGTTGTAGATAAACCCTGAGTAGCAGGAAGTGCATGATGTAGCTACACCAACACATGTCTTGCAGTTATTATCGCAGGCATAGCAAGTCAGCCCACTCAGGTAGTAGCCATCGCTGCATATTTGTTTGCAAAGGCCATCTATAAGGCTGTATCCTGGAGCACAAGTTAAGCAGTTTGAAGCTGATATTGAGCAAGTCAAGCAATTGACATTGCACTGTAGGCACTGGGCGGTTGACAAATAATAGTTATCATCGCACGATGTGCACGATGATTGAGTTCCCGAACAAGTTTTGCAGTTAGATGTGCAAGCAAGGCATGCTGACCCAAACAAATTCAGTCCATAGGGGCATGTAGTGCAAGTACTTGTAGTTCCACTGCATGTCAAGCAAGTCGAATCACAAACTTGGCAACTGTTATTTATAAGCGCAAGTGGTGCATTGCAAGAAGTGCAGTATGTATTGGATCCTTGACAGGTTGCGCATTCTGAGGAGCATCCTACACAGCTTCCACTTACTAGAAACTTCCCAGCTGGACAAGTGGCACAGGTATTAAAGTCAGTAACGCAGGTCAAGCAGTCTGTTTTACAGGTATCACACTTTCCGCTTATTAAAGTTTTCCCAGTTGAGCAAGTAGCACAGGTATTGAAATCAGTCACACAGGTCGCGCAAGAGGAGCTGCATGTTCCACACTGGTTGTTGAGGAGAATTGAAGGAGAGACGCAGCTTGTACAAAATGTAGCAGACCCAGAGCATCCATCACAACTAGAATCGCACACTAGACATGTATAACTTGAAGTGAGGTAGTAATGAGGATTGCAAGATGTGCAATGATTATATGTTGTATCGCAGGTCAAGCATGAGGTATCGCAAGATCAGCATTTTCCAGAATCTAAGAATTTCGTGGCGCTGCAAGTTGTGCAGGTAGTTGAGGTTCCAAGGCAAGTTAAACAGGTTGAATCACAAGTTAAACAACTAGTTCCTGATAGAAACTTTCCGCTCGCGCAAGACGTGCATTGATATGAATAGCTAGAGCAAGTATTGCAATTCGCATTGCAAGGCAAGCAGGTTGTTCCTGACAGAAAATATTCTTCAACACAATCAAGGCAATAAGTTGGGAGTCCAGAGCAGGTTTTACAAGGAGAAGTGCATGTCACACAAGAGCTCCCCTGCAGCACTAAGCCAGTGATGCATGAAGTACAGCTGGTCACAGCGCCGTTGCAATTCACGCAAGGAGAAGTACAAGTTTGGCATGCTGAGCCAACTAGTGTAGTCCCATCAGCACATGAACTTATGCAAGTATTTGAGGCTGTCAGTATATAACCAGCATTACAGGAAGTACAATAGGTAGTGGATCCAGAGCATTGGTCACAAGAAGCTGAGCATTGGCTGCATATAGTTGGTTGGGCTGTTGTAGCTGTCCACTGGTTTGGGCAATTTGTAACGCATCCTCCATTATATACCACATAAGTCCCAGAACAGGTTGTGCATACTGTTGAGCTCGAGCAATGGTCACAATTAGAGGGGCAATCAGAACAAATAAGGCCGTTCTGGTATGTTTTTATTGGGCATGAGTCATAGCAATTTCCTTGATAGAGATATAGTTGAAGACTTGTTGTTGAGCTAATCTGACAAGAAGTACAAAAAGCAGCTGATTGACAGTTATTGCATGGATAAACACAACTCAGACAAGTATTTCCTGACTGATACTGACCATTTACACAAGTCACATTTTGAACGCAGTGCCCATTGTCTTGAACACAGGCTGCTGTATTGCAGACAGCGTCGCAAACGGCATTGTTAAGCAAAGTTTGGGTACAGCCTTCAGCACACTCTTGAGTGCATATACCAGAAATGGACTCATAGCCAGTTGGACATGGATTTCAGCAAGCGCTAGAATATAATGAATAGCCAGAAATGCAAGTTTTGCAAGTCGTTACAAGGTTTTCACAGGTCGCGCAAGGACTCGTGCAAGGAAGACAAGTGCTACCTACTAATAAATAAGTTCCAGCAGTACATGAAGAAACACAAGAGTTCCCTTGCAGATATTGACCCGCAGGACAAGAGGTGCAATAATAAGTTTGGACGCTACATGTCGTGCATCCTCCGGTGCATGCCAGACAGGTTGCTGGTGAGCTCTCAGTTACTGTATATCCGGTGTCACAGCTGACCTGGCATTTACCAGTCTGGACTACTTTTCCAGCACTGCATGATGTACAAGTATCATAATACCCTGCGCAAGTTGCACAATTTAGACTGCATAAGTTGCAAACAGTTCCTGCTTTAATTGTTATATCTGCTGGGCAGTCATTCACACATGTCCCTTGATACAAGAATTTTCCTGCATCACATGAAATACAAGTGCTTGTGCTTCCATAGCAAGACAAGCAGCTGCTATCGCAATCCTCACAGATAAGGCCAACTTGCATTGTGCGAGGAGGACAAGTATCATAGCAATAATTCATATAGTAAAACATAGTCACTCCTGTGTTTACTTTTGAGGTCGTGCAAGATACGCAAGTTGATGTTGAGTTGCAAGTAAGACAAGGATAGGAGCAACTCTCACAATCAGTGCCGTTATAATACTGCCCTGCAGCACACACTCCACTATTTAAGCAATAGCCATTATCATAGTTGCATTCCTTATAAAAGCAGGCAGAGTCACACACGCTATTGGCCAATAATGTTGTTGTGCATCCAGTAACACAGTCTGCAGGAATGTTTATAAGAGTGCATGTCCCTGAAGAGTTTACATAGCTACTTGGGCAGGAAGTTAAGCACAAAGTCCCATATTTAACAGTATCAGCTGTGCAGGTCAAGCAGCTTCCAGCGGCTGCACAGGTGACACATGAAGTATCGCAATCGTTACAAACATTTCCATACGCATAAGTTCCATCAGGGCATTTTGAAACACACTGGGAGTTGTAGAGGTAGAGAGACGAGTCACATGCTGTGCAGGTAGTTGCTGAACCTGAGCATTCGCTACATCCTGAACATTGAACGCAAGTTGATGAGATTGCAGTTCATCCTGAAAAGCAGTTCAGCATACAAGCTGACCCCTGTAAAACTTTATCATTTGAGCACTTAGTGCAAGTTGTAGTTAATCCTGAGCAATATAGACAGTTTGAATTGCAGTCCAAGCACTGCGAGCTGCTTAGAACTGTCGTATCTGCTGGGCAATTTGAAAGACAATCATTATTGTAAAGATATCCTGAGCTGCAGGTCAAACATGTGTCAACAGTCCCTTGGCAGCTTGAACACTTAATATTGCAATCAGTGCAAGTCAGCCCATTTGAAAGAGTCCCAGCTGGGCAATTATCATAACAGTAGCCATTGTAATAAAGTAAAGTCGACCCAGTTGTGCTGCTAATCGCACAATTTGTGCATGTCGCTGGTCCTGTACAAGAGTTGCAAGGATAAGAGCAAGATTTGCATACGTTTACATCCAAATAAGACCCAGAAGGGCATGTTGTAGTTCCTTGGTTGCACATTCCGTTGTCGTATAAGCAGGCTGCAACATTGCAAACTGTTTCGCAGCTTGCATTTTCAACCATTGAAGGAGTGCAACTAGGAGCACAATTTTCAGAGTTCGTTATAAGGACACAAACTCCCAAAGTTGGGGTATATCCGTTAGGACATGAGCTATAGCATCAGTTATTATACAAATAAGTATTGGTTGGACATGAGGTACAGTTTGCCGTCGTAAGTGAGCAAGCATAGCAGGCAGAATTGCATTTTAAGCAGCTTGTTCCTGATAATATATAGCCTCCGGAACAAGCATCAACGCAAGCACCATCTTGCAAAAGTGGGTATGGACTAACACATGCTGTACAAACATTTATGTCAGTTGAGGAGCATTTAGCACAGCTCGAACTACATGGTGTGCAGGAGCTTCCATTATCAACAGTGATATCTGCAGGGCATGAAGTTACACAAGTATTACCATAGAGTTTATATCCGTTCCAGCAGCTTTTGCATGTATCAACTGTCCCAGAGCAAGTTGCACAAGTGGAGTTGCATTCATTGCATACCCCATTTCCAGGTACATAGAGTAACGCTGGGCAAGTGCTCGTGCATGTTGCTGTCGGTTTATAAAGAAACAGCCCAGTTCCACAACTTGTACAAGTTGTTGTAGTTCCTGAGCATGTAGCACATCCACTACAAGGAGTGCAGTCACTTCCGACTCCTACATATCCATCTGGGCATTTAGTAGTGCAAGTTGTTCCATATAGAAAGTAACTGGTAACGCATGACGTGCAAGTGTCTTTGGTAGCACTGCAGAGCTTGCAAGGTGACTCACAGTTAACACAAGACCCTGAATCTGGAGCAGTGCCAGAAGGGCAGTTAGTAACACAGGTATTATTATAGAAGTAAGGATAAGAGCTCGAGGTTTTGCATGTAAGACAGTAAATTGAATAGTCTTGACAAGTATTGCAATTAGTGTCGCAGATAACGCAGCTTTTGGCTGGAGTAGTAATATCATCATAATATCCGCTTTGGCAGGCTGAATTACATGTATTGCTGTAAAGGTAAGGATATAAGGAAGTAGTATCGCAAGCAGTGCAGTAAGTTGGTGAACTCTGGCAAGCTTTACAAGGCAAAGTGCAGGTGAAAGTGGAAGTGACCGAGTTACTGGTATCAATAAGGTAGCTCCCTATCTTTGACGTTATTGACCATGCTGAAGTCGAACTCTGAGAATTTGGGTTGATGATGCCTGTTATTGTGAACGTGACCCTACTTGAAGAAGTTATTGCGGTTGAAAACCCTCCACTGGTGATGATTGTGTTTCCGCTAGCCACGCATTGAAAATCGTTGCTTAAGCTTGAGCCTGCAGTGCAAGTAGATGAGCTAAGCGTGAAGTCTGAAGGGACAATGACTGTAATAGTGGTGCCTGTTGGGTGAATGTTAATCGGGGCATAGCTAATTGTATAAGATGTTGTGGCCGTAATCTTCGAGTCTCCTGCACTGATAATCATATCTGTAATAGAAGCTGCGGTAGTTGTCTGAACTGTGATGCCTGACTCTTGCTTATCAATGGAATATCCATCGCTGGTCAAGGTATAAACTTCAAATGTGGGTGTGATTTCGGTCGAAGGAGGATTCGTAACTGACGCTATCGTGAATGTCAACACTGTTCCGCTCGACGAAGGATCGCTGGCTAATTTTAAAGAAGCCAATATTCCACTTCCACTTTTCGTGCAACTATTGATACTTGTGACGGTGCTGCTTGATGAAGCACAAGCGGGGCTTGATGGAAAAGTTACCTGGGATGGGGGAATGACATTTACAACGACCCCTGTGTTTGTTGGATTTTTTATTGTGATAGAAATTGTATATGATGTTGAAGCTCCGTTAACAAGGGAAGTAGGAGTAATAGTCGCTTGCAATGTATTTGCAGTTGTCATTAGAACATAAATTCCTGAACTCAAAGTGTCTATGGCATAAGAAGACCCATCATAAGTGGTTACAGCAAACGACTGGGCCTTTTTGGTTGAAGGTGGGTTAGTAATATAGCCAAGTGAAAAGCTCAAAGTCCCTCCTGCGCTAAAGACTCCTGACTGAAAGCCATTAACAATAGTAACACTGCTTGTTGTGCAGGTGCAAGAAAAGCTGTTGGTATTAAACCCAGAAATTTTTGAACATGAATTTTGAGCATTTGTCAAGCTGCCGCTTTCTATTGACACGCCAGTAGGAAAAGTAACTATCATAGAGCCGCCTGATGGGATTTGAGTTGTTGTAACTGCAGTAAAAGTGTATGTTGTTATATCTCCTGTTATCAAAGAGGTTGGGGTGACTAAAACTGATGACAAAGATGCAGCTTGGCAAGTTATTGTGACCCCAGATGAGATGGTATCAATCATGTATTGAAATGTATTGTCTGTATATGAGGAGATTGTAAAAGAGCTTGTGGGAGCTGTGGTAAGTGGATTTGTAACTCCGCCTATTCCAACTTTGATTACTTTTGTAGATGCCCCAGTTGGAAATCCATCTGTAACATTGAATATTTTTGACGCAACCACACAATTTGCGCTGGTCATGCCTGAAATAATATAAGTACAAGAGCTGGAAGCTGCTGATGAAATAGACACACTCGATGGGAAGATTATTGACAAGGTTGCACCAGACGGCAAGCTGTGGGCTAATAAAAAATCAAAATAGTAAATTGATGATAGCCCCACTGTATAAACAGAGGCCGTTATCCAAGCATTGCTGCCGTCTTGAAGCATCGTCCCAGCAGTTGCAGTAAATCTTCCTCCTGTGCCAGAGTCAACAACAAGGCCAGCTGAGGTTAAATGTCTAATACTGAACTGATCGGTAGGCTGCGTTGAAGTTGGAAGAGTCACAGTGCTGCAGCTAACTTGGACTTGAACTGAAAGTGTATAACCTGTATACCCATTTGTTATCTTTATTACATTAGAACCGGAATTTGTTCAGGTGAGTGTTACCCCAATTGCAGTGCCTATTCCTAGCTTTGCGATCACATTCATGCCAGTCGTGCTATAAGAAAGTTGGCTTGGAAAGGTTATTTCAACTATATCTCCATTTGCAAATGGGTTAGCCGGCCTAAAGCTGATTGACATCGTTGTGCTCGAGCTTATAGTTTTCGTGGATGCTGAAATATATGAGTCCAGAATTGAGATGGAATTGGGGGTTGTGACAGTCACAGAAACTGTGGATGTGGTATACTCATAAGTTCCACCACTTGAGTTTAGTAAATAAAATACAAATCCTGACAATGCTAATGGACTTGGAGGATTCAAGCACGAACTGACTGTAAATGAAACTGACCCAGTTGCTGAGGCTGATGGAAAGCCACCTGTAATAGTAAGTGTATTTGTTGAGCTGGATCAGCTGCAGGAAAGAGATGATGCTATATTACTCACAGACGCACAGGTTGGTGTCGATGTACTTATTATAGAATTAAGTGAAGAGCCTGTTGCTCCAATGTAGGAATTCTGGTAAGGAAAGGTGATAGAAATTGTGGAGCCTTGGGGAGATGAATATTGAGGAGTATACGTAAATGTTCAAGTAGTTGTCCCGCCTATTACTTGTGAGGTAGGTGTTATTTGAGCTGAAGTCATAGAAGCCGCGGTCGCTGTAACCATCCAGGAAGAATCACCTGAGCTTGATTGGTCAATTATACTGCCGCTGCTGTCATATGTGGTTATCATAATTGCATTGGTTTTAGTTGTTGAAATTGGATTGGTTATCCCACTTAATGTCACAGAAAAAGCATCTGTTGAGCCTGCATCAACTGCTCCTTGGCTAAAGAAATTGGTTATTGTCAACACATTGCTTGAAACAGAGCATGATGCCGATGAACAGTCAATGTTATCCCCTCTATTCAAAGTGCAAGGGTAGTTAGCATTATTTGATATTCCAAAGTCAGATGGAAAAGCGATTGTCACTTTTGCGTCAACAGGTGTAGCAGATGATAGGAAAAAGTTCATCGAATAAGTAGCTGAAGAGCGAACTGTAGATGGGTTCAATGAAAAGCCTGCTGATGAAATCAATCCTGCATTAGCTGAGCAAATAAGGAGCAAGGAGAGTATAATTTTCATTTAATTACAATGCAAATTATTATTTAATATTATTGACTATCTCAAAGGCATATTACTCAAGTTCTAAGATGATTCGAGTCGTCTATTAATATCTAGGGCTATTAAGGCCTTAAATTGCGTAATTTTGAAATAAAACAATTTATATAAGTCTGAATTATTCTATCAAGAAGCATTTAATTCATAACTCAATATTTATAACTAATTTAGTGTAATCAGATCTGATGATAATCATTTAAGCGAGACAATTATTAGTTTCAAAATTTCCCGCTAAGATTTTACATAAAATAAAGCTTAAAGTGCAATTTATCTATTATTTATAGGGATTCTTACTATTGGCATTAGAAGTACAATCAATTATCGAAAATCTTTTAAATATTGGCCAGGCAATATTTATTAGTTGTAAAAATTTGATAAAAATTTTAGAATCGTAAAACTACTTTAAATAATAAATAAATTAAATTACTTGATCGCTGACTTCAAAAAATCATAAGCATGCTTACAGCTAAATATTTGCTTTCTTCCATACCATCAGTTGTTAATTAATAAAATAAAGAAACGCTTTTGCAATATTAAATGAGAGTTACTTATTTTAGAATTTAATAAATAATCCTTTCAGAATAAGTTCTTTACAAGAATTAGTTTATCACGAATTGTATTATCTGAGAATTTTTAGTTTTGCAGTGTGTCTTTATATATCTAGTATGGGGAGTCCTAATTTAGGTTACGACTCCTGATCTTGGATTTTAGGGAGCATAGGTTTTTCAAAAGAAGGGTAGCCTCGGAAAAATGCGGTGAATAGAGAAAAAATCGAGGTAATCGGGCAGATTGTCAGCGTTATATAATGGGAAGTTCTATGGTACCTGATGAAAAGTGAAGCAGAGGAATGCCCATTAGGATTGATAATTTATGAAAAAAATTCATAAAATCTAAAATTATGCTTAATCGATGATATTCTCTATAATTTAATAATTTTCAAAATAACCTTAAAGAGCCGAGGATTTTTCTACTCACTCTTAAGGAGGGAAAAACGATAAAGCAATATAGGAACAAAAGATCTCGAATAGACTCATTTAGAGGATCTGTGTTGCTAAACTTAGAGTAATCTAGGCATATAAAATATGATAAGCATAAATAGTATAAGCAAATGAATTTTCCAAAATTAATCGCTTTTGCGATATACAATGCAGAAATTTCAAAAAAGATGGCTTTATGCTTGACAGAAGCGGCATGATTACTTCCTATTAAGACTGCTAGCAATAAGTCCAGCAGTAAGAGAAACTTATGGAATTACATTTAATCTCTTTTTTAGACTTTTCGTTAGCTAGAAGTTCAATGATTGCACCCTTGGTTTCTTCATTTGGCGCAAGATAAATGCGTTAAAACTATGAAACCTATTGCCAAATTTATGATGCTTTCCTAGATGCACTTCACATGAGTAAGTTTCAGGAGTTGAATATTGGCATATGTATTCAGCATCAAGTCCGCAGTCTGGATCGAAGCGTCTATTATCCACCATATTTATAGAATTCAAAATTCTGCTCTATCTTTATTAACAAGCAAAATATAATCAAACAGTATTTTGATAAAATTAATTCCTCTGCCATCTAATCAAAAGTTTTTTTAAATAAATGTAGGTATTTTGAATTATTATGTATTTCGCAAATTTTTTACCCCTGAATATTTGTCAAGAGAAATGTAGAGTTTATGATTTCAATTGCATTAAAAATCGTCAATAAACATTTAATTCAGAACTTTTAATTAATTTTAGAATTAATATTTTAACAATCTATAGAAAATTCTTAGAATATTAGAAAGTGATTATAAAAATGAGCATCATGAAATGCTATGAGCCATCATGCCCGAAAGAAATAGAATTCTTATGCAAATGCACTTCTCCTGAGACATACTGATGCCAAGAACACTTGTCAAAGCATTGAAAATCGGCCAGTATAATTCATCCTTCTGATGGTATCGTTTTGACACTTGTTGAAGGATCAAAAATAGCAGTTCTTGATCTTCTTGAAAAAGAAAAGTCTCTAAGAGACGAAAACAAAATAAAATTATTAGAAACCTTTAGCAAACTAATTTTCAATTTAGAAAATACCTTTAAAGAGCTTTTTAAGAAGCTAAACTCTGATGTATTAAAAGTAGACGATTGTCACGAAAATATTAATTCAGCAAAAAGAATAACGAAGCTGGACCCAGTTTTAAGCCTGCTAGCTTTAGATCCCAAAACTGCTATTCAAAAAATTAAAGAAATTATACCACTAAGATCAGATTCCATCGACAATGTTCCAGATTTTTGTGCCATGAGTGAGGAAATTTGTAAGATGGTAGCAAGCTTTAATAAAAAATGATCTGATATTTCTCAAAGAAAAATCCTTTCTGGAGAACCAAAAATAGCTGAAAAAATTAAAAAACCCTTGCTGTTCAAGAAGCCAGATGATGAGCCTCGAATTCTTAACGAATTTAATAAACCACAAAGCGACCCAAATGAAGATGCCTCCCAAAATGCAATCGGTCTCACTCTATGTGAGGACAAAGCATATGAAGCTTCAATTACAGCTTTCAATAAAGCAATAATAATCAACCCAAAAAATGCAGTTTATTTCATTAATAAAGGAAATGCTCTAATTGAGCTTAATAGAATAGATGAAGCTAAAAGCTGCTATAATGAAGCAGTTAGGCTTAATCAAGACCAAGATAAAGATAAATTATACAATGGAATAGGAACTATTTACTATAAAGAAAAGAACTATGAAGAAGCACTAAATCACTTCGAAAGTGCAATCAGTATAAATCCACGCTGTGCAGTTTATTATAAAAATAAAGCGAATACTCTAAAAGAGCTAGGCCAATTAGAAAACGCAAAGAAATGGTATAGCGAAGCCGTTAAAATTGATCGAAACGATGATGTCTCATTTTATGAGATAGGAAATTTCTTATATTTAGAAAAGAATTATGATGAAGCTCTCTTTAATTACAATAATGCTGTTAAAATCAACAAAAATAATGCTAATTATTATAAACAAAGAGGATACACTCTGAAAGAACTAAATAGAATAAATGAAGCAAAGGAGTGCTATGATAAAGCACTAAATATAAATCCAAATGATGATGAACTATGAAACCGCTACGGAATTATTCTAAAAAATGAAAAAAAATATGATGATGCTTTAAAAAAATTCGACCAAGCTATTCAAATTAATCCAAAATGAGAATATTACAGAAATAAAGGAAATGCTTATGAAGAAAGTGGAAAGATAGAAGAAGCTAAAGCATGCTATAATGAAGTTATCAAAAAAAATCAATATGATGATTTTTCATATAATGCCATGGGAAATATCTTAAGAGGCGCTGGCGATTACAATAATGCTTTAGTTTGTTATGAAAATGCCATAGTGTGTGATCAAAGTTGCACTTTATATTATAGGAATAAAGCGGCTACTCTAAGCTTATTAGGGAGAAGAGATGATGCTTTCGAATGTTTATATAAAGCACTAGAAATTGCCCAACTTGATGATTCAGTATATAATGATATAGGGAATATGCTTTATAATGAAAAAAGATATGGAGAAGCTTTAGAAAATTATCAAAACTCTATAAATATCAACCCACGAAAAGCAGCTTACTATAGAAATTTAGGAATCACTCTAATCGAGTTGAATAATAAAGTAGATGCTTTGGAATGTTTTAAGAATGCAATCAGAGTTGATTCAAATTTTGATGCAGCCTACAATGAAATCGGAATGATTCATAAAAGTGATAGAAATTATCAAGAAGCAATAAATAATTTTAACAGAGCAATTCAAATAAATCCCAAATGCGCGCTTTATTACAGAAATAAAGGATATACTCTGAAAGAAATGGGGAAAATTGATGGTGCTAAAATGTGCTTTGGGGAAGCTATTAAATATGATCTAGGAAACCATACAGTATATAATGAAATGGGAAATATACTATGGAACGAAAAAAATTTTGAAGAGGCTTATAAATTCTACAGTTGAGCAGTAAAAATAAATGGAAATTCTGCACTTTATTGAAGAAATGCAGGAGATGCTCTAAAGAAGCTAAATAGAGAAACTGAATCTAAGGAGTGCTTAAAGAGAGCTAAAGCTTTAGAAAAAGCTCCTAAGACTTAAAATCTAAATAATATTTGAAAATAAATAAATTACTTTATTTCAGTTAGTTTTAGAAATCTCTAAAATATGAGTCTGTGAAATTATTAATATTTGATAAATACTAAAAGATTAGCAAAAATGTACCAATTAATATTAAATCAGATAATGTATGTGCTTTAAGAAATAGTTGGATTATTTTGCTGTTGATAATTGATTTAAAAAATATTTGATTGACTAAGAAATATAGCAGAATTGATAATATGTTTATTATATTAACCTTAAGCCAAAGATATCTCTATAAATTATAAATAAATTATATTTTCGAGTTATCAATTGAAAGAGAGATTAATTATGCTACCTAAGATTTTAGATCATAATTTCTAAGCAGCTTAATTGAATTACAAGTGTATTAAAGAATCAAATAAATAAATAAATATAGGAATCAAAATAGATATTTTCATCAAGAAAGGTTTCAGATTTGGATCGACAATGTTTAAGAATCTTGTAGATTTTTTTTAATATTAATAATCCTAATTTGTAACAGTTTCTATTTAATGCCAATTAATAGTTTATAGCACATGCTTTATTAGCTTTTAATAATTACTATAAATAATCACTTTTCTATGTATCTATCAATAATTTCTTTCAATTTAATAATAAACTCTTCGCGTAGTTTATTTAGCAGTTAACTATAGATTTTTTAGCATTTCTAACTCAACCCTTTGCTATGGGCAAAAAATGCTCATTATTTGTGTTAGAAATATAAATTAACAGAGATATGGACATCAAAAAATGCTTTGAGCCCGCTTGCCAGCAAGAAATAGAATGCTTGTGCAGGTGCACTTCTCCTGAGACATACTGGTGTCATGCACACTTATCAAAACATTGCAAATCGACCAATATAATTCATCCTTTTGATACTATTGTTTTAGACATGGTTGATGGGTCAAAAAATGCAGTTCTTGAGCTTCTTGAGCAAGAAAAGCAAATAAGAGGCGAAACCAGAAATAAAATCATAGTTGCCTATAACCAAACTATTAGTATTTTAGAAAATAACTGTAAAGAGCTCCTTGAAAAGCTAGACTATGATTTATCAAAAATAGAAGATCTCTGCTCAAAGATTATTTTATGCAAAAAATTAACGAAATTAGATCCAATTTTAAGCTCATTGGCATTGCATCCTAGCGCTGCAGTTGAAAAAATCAAAGAAATTATACCGGAAAAATCAGATTCGATTGATAATGTTTTATATTTTTGTGCAATATATAAGAAAATTGATAAAATGATAATGCGCCATAGTAAAAACGAGATTGATATTTTTCAAAAAATGGAGATTGAGCAAACTATTTCCCTGAATCCTGAGCAAATTAGAGACCCTTTAACCTTGGAACCTCAGCAAGATGAACCTCCAGCTCCTTATAAGTTTAATGGATTTCAAAATAACTCAAATGAAGATGCCAGCTATAATGCAATAGGAATGACATTATATGATGAAAAGAAATATGATGAAGCTATTTCAGCTTTCGAAAATGCAATTAGGATCAACCCAAATTTTGCAGTTTATTACAATAACAAAGGAAATGCTCTATGTGAACTTAATAGAAGTACAGATGCTATAAAGTGTTATAATGAAGCCATCAGACTTGAACCAGCTGGAGAGAACGCATATAATGGCATAGGAGCTATCCTCTACAAGAATAAGAAATATGAAGAAGCTTTGAATTACTTCAACAGTGCAATTAATTGTAACCCAAACTGTGCATTTTATTATAAAAATAAAGGAAATGCTCTAAAAAAGCTAGACAGATTAGAAGAAGCAAAGGAAATTTACAAGCAAGCCATCACCATTAATCCAAATGATGATACAACATTTTATGAAATCGGAAATATTTTAATTTTAGGAAAGAAATATGAAGAAGCATTAATTTATTATACTAATGCTATTAGTATCAACCCAAATAACGCTAATTATCATAAACAAAAAGGAAATGCTCTGAAAGAGCTAAATAAAACGGCTGAAGCAATAAAATGCTATGATAGCGCGATAAGAATAAATCCAAATGATGATGAAGTTTACAACTATATAGGACTCATTTTAAAAAACGAAAAAAGATATGAAGAAGCTATAAAATGTTACGATTTAGCTATTAGAATTAATTCAAAAGCAGAATATTTTGGACACAAAGGGAATGCTCTTTCAGAATTAGGCAGGAGAGTAGATGCTGCTAATTGCTATAATGAGGCTCTTAAAATGAATCCATGTGATGATATTACATATAATAATTATGGAAATCTCTTAAAAAGCGACGGCAGAAATGATGAAGCTTTAATTTGCTTTGAAAATGCTATTAAATGTAACCCAATTAACTCACTATATTACAGAAGTAAAGGGAAAACTTTAGCCTTATTAAGAAGAAGAGATGAAGCTTTAGAGTGCTTTTATAAAGCATTAGAAATTAATCAAGTTGATGATGCAGCATATAATGATATTGGAAGTATATTTTTTAATGAAAAAAAATATAGAGAAGCTTTGGATCATTATGAAAAAGCTAGAAATCTTAACCCAGAAATAGCAGCTTATTATCGAAATAAAGGATTAACTCTTATTGAATTGGTTAGAAAAGCAGAAGCTATGGAGTGCTTTAATAATGCTATCAAGATTGATCCAAATTTTGATCCTGCATACAATGATATAGGATTGGCTCTTAAAAAGGATAAAAGGAATCAAGAAGCATTAAAATATTTTAACAAAGCAATTAAAATAAATCCTAGTTGTGCGCTTTATTACAAAAATAAAGGGTGCACTCTAAAAGAGCTAGATAAAAGAGAGGATTCTAAAATTTGCTTTGGGGAAGCTATTAGAATTGATCCAAGGTATGATATAGTATATAATGAAATAGGAAATATTCTATGGAACGAAAAAAGATATGAAGATGCCTATAATTATTACATTTGGGCAGTAAATATAAATCCAAATTCTGCAATTTATTGAAGAAATGCTGGAGATACTTTAAAGAAGTTAAATAGAGTTGTAGAAGCTCGAAAATGTAAGGATAAAGCTAAAATAATAGAAAAAGCTTCTAAAGCTTAACTCATTTTTAATTATTAGAAATTATTTTAAAATGCTATTAAATTGTCAAAATCAAAATCTTTGCCATAAGCGACTAAATATTTTTGATTTATAAAACCCATCATATGTTGTGTTTGATTACTACATCACAAATTAGAATATTTTCTAAGAGCACATAGATATATATAATCCTTCTTCTATTTTTATAAGTTTTTCCTTGTCTTCTTTGGAAATTCATAAATAATACTCGAGAAAAGTTGATATCAATAGAATATTTCAAAAGATTTCTATTTTTATATCTGGACATTATAATATTTCCATTAAATATAGCACTATTACAAGGAAAATCAATTCATCGATTTTGATCCAAATCAAATCTGCTAGACAGATTCAAAGGAGCATCATTGCAAGATCCTCCAAAGCAATAAACACTTCTATTGGAATATATAGCTGATGATTCATAACAAGGCGTTCCAGATGGAAGCAATCGAACATTATAATTGCTATTAATTATTAAAGTATTCCCAGAAACTGGGTAGCAATTGCTCTCGAAATAGAATAGCTCATCATTAGGAAGTTTAGCAATGCATGTGGTATAATTTAAAAATTCTGCAGTCTCTCAGACTTTCAACTATTCTCTTTCATTTTCAGTGTCATAAATAATCAAATTAGTTGTCTTTTCTGATCTATAATAAGATGAAGAGATACTATTTGATGATAGGCTTTGACACATTCTTGATATGTTTGGGTCATGGCAAATCAGAAATAGAATTTTGACTTTCATATAAATTGCATATTCTTCTAAAATCTTGCTCTGTTTTCAGGTTATTATTGGTTTTGTTTAAAATCTCAGATGTTTTAGCTCTTACTCTTCGATAATTAGAGCCTGACCTATGAAACCTTGATTGGGCTGATTTATTGCTGGCTTTATTACGCTATTGAGATATATGTTTGAATTTCATTGAAAATTAAGCAAGCTAGCTTGATTTTTAACGCCTCATGAACGTAATAAATTGTATGGCTCAAATACTCAAAAGGATTATATCTTCATGCAACAACTATCAATTACTCTATAATAATTAATAAAAAAGCAATGAGCAACTCCTGAACTTGTCTAATTAACTGCATAGTATCCGCATACCGCGGAGAGAAGAACCCTGCTAAAAATTTCTAGATCGGAGGCTCTATCAGAGGAAAATGCTACAGATTGGATAATCTACAATCAAAAATCACCTAAAAGTGGATTTGAGGCAAATTCTAAAAATTTTGAAAATAGCTTCTCATTCATAGATTTCTGTAATTATTTAATTATAAAATTATGCTTATAATACAAGTGATTATTTTTTCGTAAAATTTATATTTCAAAATCAATGCTTATGAGACCAATGAACAATTTGCAAAGCCTAAAATATATCGTCAAAAATTATTTGAATTAACAAGATGATTTCAGTTGAGTAATTGGGCCGTAGAAAATTGTCAATTTCAAACGGCAGATCTATTAATAATATTCTATGGACATGTGCAGCCCTAGCTTTGGCTAAATAAATGTATGACTATATAAACTATATTATCAATGATATAATTTTTAAAATTAATAGCTTAAGAGCATTAAAAGAGAACTATGCATTAAGCCACTTATTTTAAACTAGCTGCTCTAATGTCTTTTCTTTCAAATTAAACTTGAAGTATTTAACGTTATCACCGTAACGGCAAGCAATATTTATTGCTCCTTTGTTGTATATGAGATATACTTGAGTAAAATCACGTATTATTGAATCTCCAATCCTTCTCCAGACAGAGTCATTTGAAACTTCACTTTCATAAACTGATCCATTTTTATAATCTCTCTGAATTTATTAGGATTTTTCTTTTATTAATGGCAAAATCATAAGGAATTGTCACGAAAGTGTTGCTAACAATTGAATATCGCAAAAGATTTTTATTATGAAATCCAGAAATCAAAATATTTCCATTAAATATTATATTTGTGCAGCCAAAATCAGCTTGCGGCAGTCGTTTTAACTTTTTCCATTGCTTTTCATTCAAATCAAATCTCTCTGATAGAGTTAAAGCACTTTTATTGCCTCCTCCAAAGCAATAAACACTATTATTGAAATAGATAGATGATGAAGATTCGCATGGAGTTCCAGATGGCAGATGTTGAATCCTATAATTCTCGTCAATTATCAAGCAAATGCCAGAAACAGAGATGCTACCAAAACAAAATAAATTGCCGCCAGGCAGTTGAGCTATGCATGTGCCATAGTCTAATGGTTCAGGAGTCTCTAACACTCTGACTTCTCTACTTTCTCTTTCTGTATCATAAATAATCAAATTAGTTTTGTTAATAACTTCTTTAATAGTATAAAGTGATGTTTTTTGAAGGTAAGCAAGGTTATAATCTTGATATGCTTGCTGAATAAGTGGGTTGTTAATGCAGGTATGGCTTTGGTAGATTAAACAATTTTTCCTAAATTCTTTTTCTAATTCTGGGTCATTTGGTTTATTTAAAATTTCTAATCTCTTGTCTCTTAATTCTTGAAGTAGATTTTCAGGGTTTATAATCTCATTGATTTTTTTGAGATCTTGATTTAGATTGATTTGAGAATTAATTTGATCGATCTCATTTTCCATTTTTGAGTTTATTTCTTCTTTTAAGTTTTCGAGATTTTTGCAGCTTTTTTTATTCTCATTTATTAGATTAGAAATAGCATCTTTGATGTTTGCTAATTCATTACCCATTGATTCAATAATTTTTTTATGCTCATCATTATTTGAATTAATAGCTTTATTGTGCTCTTCAAGAGTATTTTCTATGTTAGAAAATCTTTTACTTAAGCCTTCAAATTTGCTATTGCTTGAATTTGTAGCTTTATTGTACTCTTCAAGGGTATTTTCTATGTTAGAAAATCTTTTACTTATTTCTTCAAATTTGTTATTGCTTGAATTGATAGTTTTATTGTGCCTATTAAGAATATTTTCTATGCTAGAAAATCTTTGACTTAAATCTTCAAATTTGTTATTGCTTGAATTGATAGCTTTATTTTGTTCTTCAAAAATATTTTCTATGCTAGAAAATCTTTTACTTAAGCCTTCAAATTTGATATTGCTTGAATTTGTAGCTTTATTGTGCTCTTCGAGGGTATTTTCTATGCTAGAAAATCTTCTACTTATTTCTTCAAATTTGTCATTGCTTGAATTAATTGCTTTATTGTGCTCTTCAAAAATATTTTCTATGTTAGAGAGTCTTTTACTTATATCTTCAAATTTGTTATTGCTTGAAATGGTAGATTTATTATACTCTTCAAGAGTATTTTCTATATTAGAGAATCTTGTATTTAAAATATCAAATTTTTTATTGCTTGAGCTTGTAGCTTTATTATGCTCTTCAAGAATATTTTCTATGCTAAAAGTTCTTTTATTTAAAGCTTCAAATTTTTCATTGCTTAAAATGGTAGATTTATTGTACTCTTCAAAAGTATTTTCTATACTAGAGAGTCTTGCATTTAAATAAGTTTCAAATTTGTCTTCGATAAAATGCCCAATCATTTTTTCAACTTTTTCGTTGAGTCCGCAAAATAATCTTGCACTGCTGTACAATTCTCGATTAGCTGGGATAATTTTTTTTAATTTCTCAATAGCTTCATCAGGCTGTAAACTCAGTAACCCTATAATAGGATCCTGCTCTGATTTTGATAATTTTTGAATTTGAGAAATCTTTGTAAAATAATTGCTTAGCTCAGCTAAATTTGAATCCAAACCTTTTAAAAGTCCTTCAATGTCGCTCTCTGATTCAATCAACCGTTGACTAAAGGACGCTAGTATCTTTTCCTTCAGCTTACTATTTTTTGACTGCTCTTTTGTAAAAAATCCAAGAATCGCTTCTTTTGTCCCTTTGCGTGGTTCTACAAAAATTCACTCAATAGCATGAGCCTTATCAGGCTGGGCCAAATGCTTTCCACAATGCTTTTGACAGGTTAAAATTTTAGGAGAATCGCATGGGCATGCATACATAACCTCACGCTTGCACCCTTGCTTGAAACATTGCATAAGCTCCATATAATTATTATAATGCTGTCTTATTAAAGTTAAATTTTAGTTATATGTTTTTAATATACTAAAGCTAGTTAAAATTAATTCAGTTTTTAAGATTCATAAGCATTTATTGGCTTGATTTTTAGTAATTAAAAGCTCATTTCTTGCATTTTTTTATATGTTTTTGCTTATTAAAATGAGAATATTATTTTGCAATTTTTTATTTGATTTTTATTTCATGTCTTTATTGTTGCTTAATTTTTAAATTTACTTTATAATGTTTGCAAGAAATATAATATTCACTATAAGTTTTTTATATTTATTTTACAATTTTTACAATCTATAGATTCTGTGCTTAGGTTTTAATATAAAAATTATTAATTTTTTATGTAATATCTGTTCTATTCAGCCCTTGCATTAGGGATTCAGCTATTTTCATAATCTTTAAAGATACCCTTTTTTCATATAAAAATATTCTATCATAAAATCCAAAATGAATGATTATATCACTCACGAATATCGCCGTTTTATGATTATATCTTTGAACGTCTCTTTTATTTGATAAAAACTTAAACTTTTGCAATCTTTTTCCAAGCTTCCTCATAAAAGGTAATTCATTCATCATAGAATTCGCTTTTGTATCAATAAAAGTTTCCTTATCTAGACCCTATGCACTAGTTTTATAGGATAATTTCATTTACTTTTCTATTTCTTTTGCAAAGATGAAATAATATTATAAATTTCATCAAAGATTTCCATAAATTTTAATTAGAAAGTTTCTTCTTAAAAAAGTGATATCAAGAAATTTGATTTCTTTTTATTAGTGCTTTTGCTTTTGACCCTGAGCAGTATCTTGAAACTTCTTTATTTAAGCACCAAAAACATTTATAGCTTTTCAAAGCCAATAATAATGAGATTTCGATATACTTTCTGTGTAGTCAAGCACCAAATCCACCCTAAGAGCATATAGATATATATAATCCTTCTTCTATTTTTATAAGTTTTTTCCTTATCTTCTTTGGAAATTCATAAGGAATACTCGAGAAAGAGTTGATATCAATAGAATATTTTAAAAGATTTCTATTTTTATATCTGGACATTATAATATTTCCATTAAATATAACACTATTACAAGGAAAATCAATTCATCGATTTTGATCCAAATCAAATCTGCTAGACAGATTCAAAGGAACATCATTGTAAGATCCTCCAAAACAATAAACACTTCTATTGGAATATATAGCTCATCATTAGGAAGTTTAGCAATGCATGTGGTATAATTTAAAAATTCTGCAGTCTCTCAGACTTTCAACTCTTCTCTTTCACTTTCAGTGTCATAAATAATCAAATTAGTTGTCTTATCTGATCTATCAATAAGAAAAAGAGATACTATTTGATGATAGGCTTTGACATATTCTTGATATGCTTGGGTCATGGTAATTCAGAAACAGAATTTTGACTTTCATATAAATTGCATATTCTTCTAAAATCTTGCTCTGTTTTCAGGTTATTATTAGTTTTGTTTAAATCTCAGATGCTTTAGCTCTTACTCTTCGATAATTAGAGCCTGACCTATGAAACCTTGATTGGGCTGATTTATTGCTGGCTTTATTACGCTATTGAGATATATGTTTGAATTTCATTGAAAATTAAGCAAGCTAGCTTGATTTTTGGCATTTAATTCCATTTATAAATTTCTTAAAGATTGAAAAACTATTTTTAACGCGTCATGGATGTAATAAATTGTATTGCTCAAATGCTCA
>CATKHK010000102.1:125445-147728 GCA_949751835.1 Blepharisma japonicum | reverse complement strand
TTTAATTACAATATGTCTGAGTCTTGCTACAAGTGAAAGGTTCATGTCTTCATTAAACGAATTTTGGTAAGTTGTGATAACTTGATTATACCTTTCTAGTTCTCCAGATCTAACTGCTCTAACTAAGGCCAGGTGGCCTTATCTCAGAATGGTCTACTCTTATTAGAGAATTACTAATTTAATAATAAAATTTCATATTTTATTAATAAAACTCTGGGTGGCCTTATCTCAGAGTGGTCTATATTAAAAAAAATATACCACTCTGAGATAAGGCCAGGGGAAAATTTTTATTAATAAATAATAAATGGAAGAATTCCCGGCAAATTTAAAGAGAAAAAGAGAGATCAGCTCAGGCAATCACAAGAGACGGAGATACACTGTAGAAGAAAAGAAGGAGCTAGTAATCGAATTTAATGAATCTGGACTAACAGCTGCTGAATTTTGCAAAGATAAGCCATTATCTCTTGATACTTTTAGAAAATGGCTTAGAACTAATCAGCAAGAACAGCTCATGAATAGCGCAGAAAAGGACAGCAAAAAAAAAGCTCTAGTTGCTTCTTCTGGCCCTAAATATCCAGAACTGGAAGAATCTGTTTTCGAGTGTTTTCAAAGAAAAAGAGATGCTGGATTGAGGATAAAGACTGCTGATATTCAAAGAGATGCTTTAGAAATTGCAGAACGAGATGGTTTACAAGGGTTCAAAGCCAGTGATAATTGGGCTCTTTTATTCAAGAAAAGAAATGAAATATGCTGAAAAAGAATCAGCACATTTAAAATCAAAACTGATGAGCAAATAAGGCAATCCTTACAAAGATTTTACAGGAATTTAGCACAAATAGCAAATATAAATGAAATTGACCCAAGAAAGATAGCTAATTTCGACGAAACAAGAGTTGAATGGGGGTCAATGGCCAATTATACCTTGGATTTAAAAGGTAACAAAGAAGTATCAGCAGCTTCTCTCTATTTCAAGTAAAGCATTCACTGTTCTTCTATCAATTAGAGCAAATGGTGATAAAGATCCTGTATTGATTGTATTTTCAGAAAAAAATAAATTCCCAGAAACATTTATAAAGAAACTCAATCTGCCAGATAACATTCAAATAGCATGCAGTTCAAATGGATACATAACAAAAGAAATTCTTTCTAATTACATTAAGAAAAATTACATAGATGTCGAACTAATTATATCCGATAAATGCACTACCCATATGTGTGAAGAAATAAAGGATATTTACCAAGATCGAAGAATAAAGCATATTTTTATTCCTGCTGGGTGCACTAAATATGTTCAACCATTAGACGTTAGCATTTTTAGAGGATTTAAAGCAAAACTTGACGAAATGAAGAACAAATACATCGAAGAAAACATTGACAGAAGAACTCAAGCTGGAAATATAAAAAATCCAGACAGATTTTGTGCTATTGGATGGGTAAGAGCTGCTTTTGAGGGTTTAGAACAAGAGACAATAGCAAAAAGCTTCAAATTATGCAACTTAGCAAGGCAAGAAGAAGGAGAAAACATTGCATTTGATCATTGCCAAACATTTAAAAATTTAAATTTATAAAAGCATGTTGACTTTAAATTGATTTTTAAACCACTCTGAGTGAGAAACCGATGGAGAAATTGAGAAAGAATCTGAAGGAGAAACTGAAGGAGAAGCTAGATGAGAAGCTGTAGGAAAAACTGAAGAAAAAACTGAAGAAGAAATTGGAGAAGAAACGGGAAAGGGAGCTGAGGAAGAGCCTGTAGGAAAGAGTGTTGAAGAATGAAGGAAGACATGGAAAAGGAGAAATAAAAGCCTATAAGGGCCGCTGTGGTGCTTAAGCACTGCTGAATAATAAGTTAATGAATAGCCGCACTTACACACTTCGCAACTAGATGACCCATTCATACAAGAACACCCTATAAATATCTCAGCATTTGTTGAATTCGTATACTCCAACCCACAATTCTCATCGCATAAAGTGCTGCATCTGCTGCATATAGTATTGTGATATGATGTATTTACAAATTCTGTTTGGAATACAGTTCTTTTCAATGTATAATCTTGGTTCGCTAATGCATCAGCATCTAGGGCATCTTTTTCAATTTTTATTTCTGAGATTTTATCTCGTATGTCGAGTCAGTTCTTCAAAATTATTTTTGCATGATGAAAGCTGCTTTTTACATGATTAATTTCATCTTTCATTATTTGGAAATCTTTTGTTTGAATCTGATTAAAGCCTAATAAATCATTCATTAATTCTTCAATTACATCCATTGACATTTCTCACTTCATATTTAGAATGTTTTTTTGCCTTCTGCTTATTTTATAAATGTCTTCTGCTGGCACATTAAAAGCGCTATTGTCCATCAAGTAAGTTTTTTTTACTTTAAGTGGGATGCAATCTTCATCAAATGTAGAAAACTCAGGTGAGTTTGTTAATATAAGTATGATGTTTTCCCTAGCAGATAAAGGAAGACAGTTTCTTAGTCTAACCAAAGCATTTTTAACACTAGAAGTCAGCCTGGATTCACTTCCGTTCTGGATTACTATTATACCATTCAATATCTTTGTCATGCATAAAGTGTCAAAAATTTTTTCGATATTTTTATCATCTTGGTCTGAACCTTGAGTGTCACTTAACCCAGGAGTATCAATAAAAATATACTGATTAGACTTTTGATCTACAAATGTATAGTGTGAACAATTTTCAGTTTGGCTCAAATACATTGTAGCATTACGCTCTGTATGAGAAAATTCTTTTTCTGTAACAGATTTGTAGTTTTCTGTGGGTATTGCAACTTTTTTGTCATTTAAAGTGCCACCTCTGAAATAGTTAGTAAAATAATTTATTAGAGTAGACTTGCCATGGCCTGAATGACCAATAATAATAGAAACAATTTGTTTTGGCGTTGCTTGATGCTCAAGATTTTTAAATTCTTCTAAGCTCCCCTGTGTTTTATTTTTGGCTTGATTGCGCTCTGATCATTGCTCCGAATTCTCCATCTTCTGATATTTAATTTATTAATTGCCATTAATTTCTATAACTTATCATTTAAGACTATTAAAATAATGGCTAATAATAATTTGTCGTTTTAATTTTACTGATCAGCCTTTTTAAAAAATTGGACAATTTAAATATAGTAATTTTAGTCTGGTTCAATTTTTACTTTTAATAATCTAATTTAATGAAAGTAAATTTTTGAGATTTGCAATTTCCAATTAAAGTATAAAAGCAGCCGATACAAGACTTGATGCAATAATCCTAAGATCTTCTTGAGGCCAGATGCTTAGCTCAGACTGATTAAAATTTTGTGATTCTACAATTTTACCTAATTAGGCCATTTTATTGAATAATTAGACATTGCAAGATGATTTTTTAAGGAAATCAATTTTTATAGAATCACAAATATATGTATTCAGCCATGGAGCCTGAATTTTAAAGTCTTTCAAGTAAAATATAAATTGTTTTGAGCTGATGTGGATAGAACATAAATAAAATTTCTTAAGATATAATTTTACTAAATTAGAAGACTAATTTTTTAATATTGATGATTAAGATCTTTTATTACGAGTCTGCAACTTCAATAAAAAATAAGCAAGAAGCCTCACGCAAGTGCTTACCACAATAATTCCAACAAATCCTTGCCATAATTGATCAGACCATCCTAAGTGTCCTAAAGGATCACAGCCTGTATCACAATCTCTTTCCCAATCATTGTATTCATTAACCGTAAAAGCTTGAAAGACCCATCTAAAAGGCTAAATAAAATTTACAGCAATATAGCTAATCCATCTCCAAGCCAAAGGAATTGAAGTGACTTTTACATGCTCTCCTCCAAATGCAGTTATAGGGAAAAGAATAATAGTGCTAAACGCAAGAGCTGTCTCAACAGTTGACATCATGTACCCAGTAACATAGCCAAAGGCCATACCAGTCTGTAGCGCCATAGCATAAATACAGTAGAAAATCACAAATTTTGACCCATCATGAAGGTTGAGATCTAAGCTGAAATAAATTATGACACTAGAAAGAATTCCAGCTATAAAGGTTCATGGCAAATCAATAACGTTTTTAGCTAAGAAATAAGACCATGTTCCATAGAGTCCTTCATCATGTTCTTTCAAAAAGACTGCTCTTTCAATATAATCTAAATAATCCTTACAGTTCATAATAACTGCATGATTTCCGCTCATTATTGCCCAAATAGAGATCATATAAAGTGCTCCATTGGTGTTTTGCATGGCCTTTTGTCCATTTCCTATGCCATTAAAGATTAATGCTATCAAAGTCCCAAAAAGGATGGCAAATATAATATGGAGTTTTATTAACGGCCTGTTCTTGGCCGATATCTTGGCTGACCTTTTGAGCAATTCCAAAAACTCGACCCAATAGTTTGGACGATAGCTTTCTATTTCGTGCAGCTGAGTAAGCTCATATTTTGATTCAGTCTCGTCGACGTGATTTTCTTTATAATTTTCAGTAAACAGATCAAGCTTGTTTTGCTCTTCATCTGTAATTTCATGTCTGTTTGTTATATGGAGCATTCTCATATAGTAATCAGCTGGATTTACTTGACTTGGACACTTATATCCTAGCTCTGCGAAATATTTTCTTGATTTTTTGCAAGGACCATGATAAACTACATTTCCTTCAGAGAGAAGTAGTAATTTATCGAATTTTTTAAAGACATTGGAACTTGGCTGGTGGATTGTGGAAATGATAGTTCTTCCTTTAGAGGCTTGTTTTAATAGCAAATCGACTACAATTCCTGCATTATAACTGTCTAGGCCCGAAGTCGGTTCATCTAGCATAATAATGCAAGGATCAGACATAAGCTCGATTCCTATACAAACCCTCTTTTTTTCTCCACCAGAGATTCCTTTGATCATTGCATTACCGATCAGGTTATCAGCAATTCTCGCAATGTTAAGGTCATTCAGAATTTCCTCGACCTTTGCGAATCTTACTTTTTCTGTTCCGGGGCATCTTAGCTTGGCATAAAAGATTAAGCAATCTCTTGGAGTCTGGCCAATCGTAAAAAGCCTCCTTATTCTAGCTACCTAATTTTGGTTATAAAAATAATAAAATAATGCAATATATATGTTTCTATAAAATTTAATTTAGCCAGATGTTGCATCTCTACTATTAAATATGAAAATTATTTTTGAAGGGTTGTTTAATTAAATGAAAATTATTATAAATAAATATGAAAATATTTGCTATCATAAATTAAATTAATACTGCTGAATTAAAGTTACTTAATTTGCCAATTTCAATATAACAATATAAATATTATGAATTTTATTTAATTAAATTCAAAACTTTGATTTTATTAAAAACAATGATTTAATATTATAAATCAATTTATTTAAGAAAGATAAAAGATATAGTATCTAGTATATTATCAAAAATACTAAAATCATACTAGAATTACGCAGAAGTAAACTTAATGGCTTTTGCACTCGCTTAACGTCCACTATGGCTACCACTCCAGACCTTCCAACATTTTTACGAGTGTCGGGTCACTAATCGCTGATCTGATCTATTTGTTTCACCAGATTATGCCTTGCAAATGGTGTTCCAGCTTCAGCTGCTCAAGAATGAGCACTTTGTCTTCTTTGTCATCGTCGATCGCTATTGATTCATTTGCTGCGTAGGATTGAAGCGGGAAAACCACAGGCCTTTTAACTTTCTAGGGAGCAATCCAAAGGGTAGGTTTCCTCCCCTTCTGTTGCATAGCTGATAAAATTTCCTTGTAAAACAAGGCCTCATAATTATACAATTCAAAGTGAGTGGTGCAGATTGGCAGATGCTACCTTAAGAATGTCGTCATTTGATGATTATGCAAAAGATTACATACTGCATTGTTATTAACATTTATTATAAGAATAATTAGATAGTTGAAGTGTGGTATAGTCTCATGCCCTACAAGGAGTCAAAACTGGGAGTAAAACATCGTCTTGGGTAACATAGGCTGCGTACTTACTTATATTGAATTCTTTGGCATTCTTACCATTAGCAGAGATGGTTCCAGTCATTTCTGCGCTATTCCCGCTTCTTGCTCGATTTGCCAAAATATTCAAAAGTGAAGTTTTTCCTGAGCCTGATGCACCCATAATAGCCAGAAACTCTCCAGGATTTGCATGTCCAGAGACGCTTTTTAAAATATGCATTCTTTTACCCTCAACAGATGCATAATAATTTACATCTTCCCACGAAAGCTTTACATACCGATGAAGTGGATCATCAGCTTGCAAGTGAATTTTCTCGTCTTTTCCATTAGTATGGCTATTAGAAGAGTAAAATTCTCTTGGGCTTTCTTCGCTTTCTTCAGGGGAAATTTGGTTATCAAACATTATTAACCATATTTGAAACTGTTACATTTTTGGACTTTTTTACGTCACCTTTCAAAATGGAGAAAACATTTTTATTATTACACCTTTTAAAATAGGGAAAATACAGTATTTTTAAAAAGTTTAATTTTTAGCAACGTTATCTGTGCTTGGCAATAATAAAGCTATATAAATACTCAAATTTAATTGAAAAAAATATTTATCAAAAAATATGTATAACAGAGCAAAACGGGATAAATAAGAGACTCAAAGGAGAATAAATTTTGATAAGGATAATCTTTCCATTGATTTTTAGTCAGCATCAGTATTGCATAATTTTCGAGTTCGAAAATATGAATTTAATTTTCTATTTATTCAATTTTATTTCCATATTTCTTAAAGCTATGCAAGCTCCCTTAAGGGCGAGCAAGTTTTTTTTTGCGCCTTGTTTTTATAAAACAAATTGTATTAAAAAATCCAATAAATAATAGAAGCTTACTTTAATATTAAACAATGCAGAAAAATTTAGCTTTATTTTTGTGATCAAAACAAATCATAACACTAGTTTTTCTTATATTATGATGTAGAGTACTTCAGAATTAAGAAATTAAGACATCTTCTGTTAAAATTATCTTTAATATAGCTTCTTCCCAGTTTATGGTAAGGCCAACAAGCCAAAATTTGATGAAAAATTAGACAAAAAATATTTAAAGAATCTCATAAAAAATATTATTGCGAGTCTACATATATTTATTTAAATTCAAATTTACATAATAGGCGGCTTCTACAGTCATTTGCACTTTTCAAATTAATATCAATTAGAATATGTATAAAAACGAAACGGATCATTTTTTAAAATCTGTCCATTTTAAAAATTAATACAAAAATCTATTTATTTTAGTTTTGTTCAGATTTATATAAAATACGTTTAGTTAATTATTTTTATTTCGGGTCTGCAATTTCAAAATAAAATATGAAATTAGCCTAACGGTAGCGCTGATCACCAATATCCCAATGATGCCTTGCCATAACTGATCGGACCATCCTAAGTCTCCTATAGGATCGCATTCTGTATTGCAATCTTTTTCCCAATCTGTGTACTCATTAACAGTAAAAGCTTGAAAAGTCCATTTAAATGGCTAAATAATTTTTACAGTAATATACGTAACCCATCTCCAAGCCAGTGGAATTGAATCAATTTTTACATTTTCTCCCCCAAATGCAGTGAGAGGGAAAAGAACTACTGTACTAAATGCATGAGCTGCTTCAACTGTAGAAAACATGAAGCCAGTAACATAGCCAAAACCCATGCCCATTTGAAGCGAAAGAACATATATAAAATCTGCATAAAAATTACAGAAAATCACGAATTTTGATCCATCATAAAGATTGAGATCTAAGCTGAAATACGAAACAACCCCAGTAAGTATCCCAGCAATAAAAGTTCATGGTAGATCAACAATATTCTTGGCTAAGAAATACGACCAGGACCCATATAGCCCTTCATCAGTCTCTTTCAAAATGACAGCCCTTTCCATATGATCTAAATAAATCTTACAATTCAAAACAACCGAACTATTCCCGCTCATCACTGACCATATAGAAAGCATATAAAGGACTCCATTGATATTTTGAATAGCTTCTTGTCCATTGCCTAAGTCATTGAAAATTATAGCTAATAGAACTCCTATCACTAATGCCATCATGAGCCGAAGTCTTAATGCATATCTGTTTTTCGCTGCTGTTTTGGCTGATCTTTTAAGTAATTCCAAAAACTCTACCCAACAGTTCGGATGATAGCTTTCTATTTCGTGTAACTCAGTAAGTTCATATTTTGTCTCTGTTTCTTTGGCATATTTTTCTTTATAATTTTGTGTAAATAGGTCGAGTTTATTTTGTTCTTCTTCAGTAATTTCGTGTCTGTTTGTTATATGAAGCATTCTCATATAGTAATCAGCTGGATTTACTTGTCTTGGACATTTATATCCAAGATCTGCGAAATATTTTCGTGATTTATCGCATGGGCCATGATAAACTACATTTCCTTCAGAAAGAAGCATTAATTTATCGAATTTTTTAAAAACATTGGAACTTGGTTGGTGAATTGTGGAAATAATTGTTCTGCCTTTTGCGGCTTGCTTTAATAGTAAATCGACTACAGCTCCTGCATTATAACTGTCTAGGCCCGAAGTTGGTTCATCTAGCATGATAATACAAGGATCTGACATTAACTCAATTCCAATACTAACCCTTTTTTTTTCTCCACCAGAGATTCCTTTGATTATCGTATTTCCAATTAAATTGTCAGCTATTTTTGCTATATTTAAATCGTTGAGAATCTCTTCTACTTTTGCTAATCTTTCTTTTTCTGTTCCAGGACATCTTAAAGCTGCGTAGAACATCAGACAGTCTCTTGGGGTCAAAACTGGCAGTAAAATATCGTCTTGGGTCACATAAGCTGCGTACCTGCTTATATTAAGCTCTTTTGTGTCTTTTCCATTAGCTGTGATTGTGCCAGTTCTTTCATTATGACCTGCACTTGATACTCTATTTGCCAAAATATTCAAAAGTGAGGTTTTTCCTGATCCAGAAGAACCCATAATTGCTATATTATGCAAAATTGAATTAATTATTAATTGCAATTAATTTTTTATTATAAAAATTCAATAAAATAGAATAAGAATTCTCCAGGATTTGCATGCCCAGAAACACTTTTCAAAATATGCATAGTTTTTTCTTTAGTAGACGCGTAATAATTTATATCTTCCCATGACAGTTTCACATATCTGCCAATGTGATCTTCAGCTTTTAAATGAGTTCTTAGGCTCTGCTCACTATTTTGACTATTAGAATATACATATTCTCTTGGAGTCTCTTCACTTTCTTTTGAATAAATTTTATTATCAATCATTATAATGCCATTTTGGATAGTGGCTGGCCTTTTATACAAGTAGGTACGTCATAGAAAAATTGTTACGTCATAGAATATTTTTGTCATATCTTTGGAGAAATATATTTAATAGATGCCAGCTAGGAAAATGACGAACCTGATGAGTTTATGCTGGGATAGCTTGGCATGACTTGTGTAGATGATAGGAAAATAAAACAAAAGAAAGCCATAAAGGTTTTTCTGCTGCTGCTTTTTAATTATAAAGATAATGTTCCCATATAAATGTTAGCAAGCGTGATTCATTGTCTTGCTATGTTCTATATTATTCACATTAAAATTCTTACTTTTGAATAAGATATTAAAATTGTTAAATTCTATACATGACTAAGGATATATTAATAGTGTTGCATTGCTTTTAATTGAGAAAAGAGTTTTATAATAATGTAAGCCATTATTCTTAATTTAAAAGTGCATGGCATTCAAATAATTAAAAATATAATTTAACCTTTATAGGATATATCCTATAAGATGACTATTTTAATCTTGCTTTTCAGCAATATTGGAATAAAATACAAATTTATGACAAATTTTCGACATAAATAAAAGTTCAACGAATTTTATAAAAAAAATAATAAAAGCACAATAGTTTTTAAATCTAATTCAATCACTGAATAAAACTTTTGAAACATTTTTTGGCCTATAATGTGATAGTTTTTAAAAAGATGATAGGATTAAGCATCATCTTTAAAATGGATTTTCTTTTACCTTACATTCGAGACTGTTCTATTAAAATTCCAGTTTTTTAAATCATCCCGAATGGCTTTCAGACCATTTCAAGCTTCCTATTACTCAAATGCAGGTTTCTTAAACCAGCCCCAAAACAACGCAATCCTCCCTCCTGCAGGCCTTGCAATTTCAACCCCTGATGAAGGTGCCGAATTCTGCATAAAGCCCATCCCTCCTCGTACCTCAACTCCCCCAAATATAAAAAAATTCCGAAAAAGCTTCAATGAAGAGCCTGGTGCTAAACAAATTCACTATGGAATAGCCGATGATCCTCTCCCTCCAACTAATTTTACATATGGCAAAAAAACCCACAGCTCTGACCATGTCCATGAAGTAATTAAGCCAAATACTCTCCAAGGCCTTACAGAATTTGCTAATAAATTAAAAGAAGACAAATATGCTTCAAGCAAAAGAGAACCGTTAGGAAAATCCTTACTGAGAAATTATCAAATGCCAAGCGCCGTTAATGACCCTGATTTTAAATTTGGGGTAAAAACAGTTAATAGTGAAAATGCTTATTCAGTGATTTTTCCGAATAATGGGAAAAGGGCTGAAAATGAAGAAGTGAGAAGGATGTATTATAAGTCTCATGGGGTAACTGAAGCGGGGGAACAGATAAAAAGGGATTACAGATGGCCTGTCGATAAATATGAACATAGATTTGGACTTCCAGACCCTAAGCAGCTTAATGGGGCTGCAATTTCATTGCAGCCTGAAACATATGGAAGTTCGCATCCTAAAACTGTTATTATACAGAAAGCTGTAGAAGATTTTAGGGCAACCACACATGATGGACTTGGAAGACCTAGAAATTTAGGCCAGGGCAAGCCAAATTTGCCTGAAGATCATGCTTTTGGGGCCTCAATTCATAGAAGGAATGAGTGGACTGCTAAACAATGCATTCATGGGCAGCCTAATGAAAGAGAAGTACAGCCTGATCCAGATTTAGGGAAAACTAATAGGTTTGGGTTTAGAAATATTGTAAAGGAAGGAGATGAAGAGAGGCAGTTTGGAGTTCCCACGATCAGGAATGATATACCTAAAAAAGCATTTAAATCTGTAGCAGACCCAAATAATTATGGAGACGAAGTTTCAGCTGTGCAGCTGCTTTACCCTGATTTCTGGCTTCGATATGGGATCTCTCCAGATGAATTCAAAAGAGAAAGACCTAAAGAAGATATCAAAGACTTATTCGATTCTGCTGGACTAGCAATAAAGCTTGGCAAACTTGAAGCAGTTTCTTCAAAAGCTATCCAGTTATATGGATCTCTCTCTCTAGAGTCCTTTATACACGCTTTAAGGTGGTATGAGTCCCAAGGCCTATTTTAATTATTATAAGTTTCTATTATAAAAATGTCATATGATACTGCTATCACTATATTTTCGCCCGATGGACATCTATTTCAAGTAGAATACGCAATGGAAGCAGTACGCAAAGGCCGCTGTGCAGTTGGCGTTCAAGGTGTAGACTGTACTGTCCTTGCAGTTGAAAGAAAAGCTGCTGCAAAACTTCAAGACACCAGGACTGTCAAAAAAATCCACATTCTTGATGAAGGAATTGCTTTAGCTTTCGCAGGACTTACAGCAGACGCCAGAGTTCTCTGCGATAAAGCCAGGGTGGAGTGCCAAAGTTTCAGACTTACAATGGAAGATCCACCCTCAGCGGAATATATTGCAAGACATATAGCAAGAACACAGCAAGAATACACCCAAAAAGGAGGTGTCAGGCCTTATGGAGTTTCCACTTTAGTCGTAGGATTTGGCAGAGCTGGGGAGCCTAAATTATTTATGACTGAGCCCTCTGGAAGCTTTAGTGCCTGGAAAGCACAAGCCATTGGGAAAAATTCGAAAAATGTGGTGGAATTTTTAGAGAAAAATTACCAGGAAAATTTGTCAATGGATTTAACGTTGAAATTAGCCATAAAAGGACTGCTGGAGGTGGTAGAAAGTGGAAGCAGGAATATTGAGGTAGCTGTAATGCAAAGGGCAGGGCTACAAATGTTGGAGGATGAAACGGTACAGAAATTGATATCAGAGATTGAAGCTGAAGCTTAATAAGTTAGGATTATTCGAAAATTTTAATTACAAGAATTTAGAATTCATGTAGTTGCTGATTATTTCATTTTGGAATTTTTTAGGCAAAATATCGCCTTTGTATTTCCAGACTCGCTTGCTGCGGAGTTTGCAGCCTACAAAGTAGGAAGTGTCTCATCGGTCTTTTTTAAGCTTTTCCAATGATTTTGTATCATATAAATTTTTCATAGCTTCTTTTCTCAAGGCTTTTTCTCTATTTATATGTTCACTTATAGGCAGCTGCTCTAATTCGTTTTCTAATGAAGACTCTTCATATTTATTTATCGCTTTAACAAGTATTTTTACCTCTTCGTTCGGCTTTAGTCCTTTTGATGATGATTTTGGGACTTTTGGAGTCTCAAAATGACTAAATTCTAAGCAAGAAGAAATAATTTCATTTATATGCACAAGCTGAGGAGATGAACAATTGGTATTAGGATTCGAGGCATTTGTTGTCGTTATATGCCTTGGGGACGATTTGCTTTCAGATATCATAAAATACCTTTGCTTTAAGTTTGAAGATGGCCGATATTTATTTGGAGATTCTCGAGATCTAGCTGGACTTATTGAGCGTGAATCTGGCCAAGGTGACAACCCTCCTGGCTGATGTGGGCTACTCGTTAGCACAGAATCATTTATATTTCTGATTTCATTCCTATTTGCAAGACTAGATTGAGATCTTTCTGTAAGCCCTCTATAAATTTTTTTCAAATATCTAGGAGATTTTAAATATTTACTCTGCGTAACAAACTCTTTTCAAATTTTTTCTCTATTCTGCGTCTGCGATTTTACCGTTTTTGACCGAATTTTAAATTTTTCCTTCGGAGAAATTTCTTTTAACGAACAATGCAACTTTGCTATTAAATCTTCTCTTTCTTTGTCAAAGCTTTTTTGCATCAGATTCATTTCTTCTACAGCACGATCATAGTTTCTAGGCGGACAATGCAGTTTTCTTTGGCTGGCTCCTCTTAGTTCTAGTCTTTTTCTTAGACTGTTCATAATCTTTTCATGTGATTTTTCGTTTATCACTGGCAGCTCCATAATATTAATTAATCTTTTGATATTATATAAACTCCAATTATCATCAGTAAAGCTCCTAAACCCCATGTAAGAGACAGGTATTCTGAGTAGACCAAGTAGCCGAAAATAGCAGAACTCATGTAATTACAGGTAAAATTGATGACCGTAGCTTTTGAGGCACCGAGGTCTTTTAAGCTCTGCATGAAAAATTTGATCATCAAAGAGTTTAAAGCCAGCATAATGATTATGCAAACTATTTTTAAGGATAATTCTTCATAGTATAGGGGCTCACCCCAGTAAAATGACTGAAAACCAAATTTACCAAACGCTCCAGCTGTGGCTGCAAAAACTCCTGCTAAGATGCTTGAGGTAATTTTCATTTATAGCATAAGTAAATTGTGATTTAATTGATTTTTCTATATAATAAAAAGCTGTTATTGCAAATAATTTAATATTAGATATAAAGATTCCAATGCGAAAATTAAAAGCTGTCGCTTTCGTTTTCTTCTTCTGCTTCATATGCTTCTTCTTCGCTTTCTTCTTCACTTTCTTCTTCACTTTCTTCTTCCTCTTCATTGCTTGAGTATGCAACCATTGTTTTTCTGCCCTTAAACCACACTTCTTTCATTTTCTTTTCCTTTTTCACCTCCCCTTCAATTTTCGGTATTTCAATTTCTTCAATTTTTCCATTAACTCTTGGCTTGGGGACATCTTCATCAGGTATTACTTTTATATCATCAAAATTTGGTATTGGCACTCCTGGGGCTACTTCTTTTCACTCTTCTTCCTCTTCATTTCCTTTAGCTTGAAATAAAAAATTTCCATCCCCAAGTGACACTTGAAAATGCATGACTCCTTCGTCTAAATTTTCTTCTTCATCAAACTCCATTTCAGGTAAAAACTCTTTGACTCTGGTTCTTATTTTTGTAAAAGTGTCTTTTAATGAGTGTTTAAGGATGCAAAACCCACTAGGTGTGATCTCTTCTCCTGTAATTGAAATTGATTTTTGGACAGTAAAATCGACGTTTGAAGTGTCAAGATAATTCTTATTTTCACGATTTGTAGATAGTAGGCTTATTTAGTGAGGGTAAATGGGGGAAATATTAAAGAAATGACTTATTATATATAAAAAATAGGACTATGGCTATTATTTTTAAAATATGAAGAATATTTTATAGGTATAATTCTGTTGCAGTCATTTCTTCAATAGTAGATTTAATTAAATTTTGGGGAATTTTGATTTCAGCTTTTGCGGGAACTAATTTATTTTGACGTGAGCAGTGAATATGGGTTCATCTTTTGCGCAATTCGTCTTGAGACTTTCCAAGTTCTCTGGCGATTTTTGGAAAGTCAAATTTATATTTGATCACTAAATCTGATAGCCTCTTATCAAGTGCTTCCATGAATTAATTTATAAAATTATTTTTTAGGCTTTACCACCGTTTTTTTACGAGATTTTTTGTGGTTTTTAGACCTTTTCGGAGGATCATAAAAAATTTCAGCTGATAAATCTACAGAAAATTCAACACCTTCTGTAGGCTGAGTTACTGTAATTTCGTTTTCTGTTGATTCTTCTTTGTCTTCTTCAAAATCATTTTTGAGATTAGTAATTGAGTCTTTTTTAAACCTAACATCACCTTTGAGGATTTTTTTTTCTGCAGAGATTATTTTTTCCCATTGAAGTCTTGATTTTTCAGCTTTTTCAACTAAGTTTTTCATAGTGGCTTTATCTGTGTAAAGCTTTAGTCTCGGTTTAGGTGGAAGCTTATCCTGTAAATAAATTTTTTTGCCAGTAATTCACTCTTCCATATCTCTTTCAATTACTTTGGATAAAAATTCTTTGGTAATTTTATCAACTTTTTGATGATGGCTTTTAGACTCTGAAGCATACACAATTAAATGATTTCTTAAAAATTCCTTTATAAAATGATCCCTTACTAAAGGAGGTACCCATGACCTAGTCCCTCCATGGGCTTGTATATACTTCGCATGCAGTTCTTTTTCAATTCTTTGCCACAATTTTTTCAGTGCTTTTAATTTTGCTTTTCTTATCATATATGCATCTTTTCATATTTTTTGTACTAATTTTATTTTTCCTCTCCAATAAAATATCAAGCTAAACATTTTTTTACTGAACATCATCCTGTCAATAATTTCACAGACAAGTCTGGCTTCTCTAGCACCTTTATGCTGTGTGCGTTTTCTTATATAGGGAACAAGTAATCTCTTTATTGTTTCCATTGCTTTTTCAATTTTATGGGTTTTCATACGCCTAGAAATTCTTCCAATAGACTTCGAGACAGTTCGAAACAAAGAGTTTAGCCTTGTTTTATTATTTTTTGTTTTTACTTTTTTTGAGTATCTATATTGCAGAGCTGTACAAATCCCTATTGATACTGCTAAAAAAATCCAAGCCTTGCCTATTGTATCATAGTCCTTTTTATACTTAAATTGCTCGTATCTTTTTTGCTTTTCTAAATATTTATTCATTATTTCTTCATGTTTTTTCTCATCTAAAAATTTTTTGACTTTCTTTATTTGATATTCTCTTTCTTTTTTTTCTTTAAATTTATCTGATAAAAGATTTTTGAATTCTTCTGGGGTAATTTTTGAGAGATTTTTGTTTTTTTTGATTAATTTATTTATTTGGACTCTTCTAGACTCGCTAAGGTAGAGTGATTTAGGGTATAAGACATCAGCTCTTTCTTCTTCTGTGGAAGTAAATCTTGGAGTAGGTGAAAATCTGAAGGACGGACCAGAGGTTGGAGTATTTGAAATATAGCTACCTGGCCCCAATTTTTTTTCATGGCTTAAGCCTTCACTTAGAACTCTTAATTTTTGAATATTCGTCCCAACAGATGGATTTTTAAGTTGAGCTTTAAGGTTGTGCCATTCTGGGGTTTTTGTGCTTAAATAATTGATAACACTGTCAAGATCTTTAAACGTTTTTGGCTTGAAGTCTTTGGAATTGCTTTTTCGTGTATGTTTTTCTTTTCTTTTCAGGAGACTCATTTGGCGATGATGGAACAATGTTGGAGTTCTTGATTTCGGCCTAGCTATTTCAGGAGTATCTATCCCAGTTTCGTTATCTCCAAAGCTTGTGTATATTTTTTCGTCGAAGCTATAATCAATTCGGCTTAAATTAAATTTTCTATCTTCAAGCATTTTTCATAATTAAATATTCATTTTTCTTATTATATTTCCAGTACATAAATTTATCATGTCTAGATCAATACAATCAAAATACCAGTAAGCTTAATTCTTAATTCTCAATACTCAAAAATGTTATCCAAACCAATAATATAAATAATGGCAGTCTCAAGAGACAGGTTGATGGCTTATTCAATAGTCTTTAATGTCCACCCTGAAGCATATTCCAGTCTTTCTATATATATGAAGCCAAATGTCCATCAAATTGAAGCTGCAGGCTCTATAGGCCGTGGACAATCTGATATCTATACCTCATTTATGGTAAGCAATCTTGAAGAGCAGCGAAGAAGGATTGCAGAAGACCCAATTCCAATATATCGAACCTTATTCTCTCTATTAGACTGCTCAAGTGATGATGAAATTTTTGCTCAAAGTCTTTTGGCGACACTTGATGGAATTATCCAAGATGACAGTCGACAACTTTTAAGCCTGATTCAGCTGGCGACAGGCAGAGAGACCTTTAATGTTATTAATTTATTGGTGAGATTTGCGAATTCTTATAAAACAATTCCTATTATTGTAGGGGCAGCAAGTCATATTCTTTCCACAATATTAGGCGAACTTATATTAAGAAACCGTGAAAACCCTGGAGATTATGTAAATCAAGCCTCAAGACTGGTAGATTCTTTAATAAACCAAGGCATGGACAACACTTTACCTTTAGAAGAAGCCACTTACTGCTTTTTACCTCTTTTTAAGATCGACGCAGTCAGAAGAGAATTTTTAAGGACAGGCGGTCTAAGAACTATTCTTGTGCCTTTACTTGACCAAAAATCAGGAATCCACCAGCCTATTTATGCTGCGATTTGCTGTTTATGGATGATCTCTTTTGACGAAGATTCTTACGAGTTTTTCATAAGAAGTGACTATAATTTAATTGGAAAAATTATAAAAGAGCTCAGAAGGACTGACAAAGAAAAAGTCATCAGAGTCGCTTTAGGCACATTAAAAAATTTATCAGCTGGCGAAGGGACTGTAGAAATTATGATTGAAAATAAATTGGTCGAAATTATTGATAATTTGTCAAAAAGAATATTAAAAGACCCAGATGTTACAGAATTGGTCAAAGATCTTGGAGACATTTTAGCCAGCAATGTAAAGCTGTTTTCATCATTTGATAAATGGCTTAAAGAAGTGGAAAGAGGAGACTTAGTGCCTGGAGTCACTCATACAGAAGCATTTTGGAAAGAAAATGCAAAACATTTGGAAAATGACAGCTTTGGGCCGGTTAAAAAACTTGTCCAGCTGCTGAATTCAGAAAGTGTACAGACTGTAGTTTTGGCGCTTGGAGATATTGGAGAGTTTGCGAGGTTCCATCCATATGGAAAAACAGTTGCCAGCAAGCTTGGAGCAAAAATTAGGGCGATGGAGCTGATGCAAAATTCTAATAAAGATGTAAATGGGGCAGCTTTGCTTTGTATTCAAAAAATTATGATCCAGAATTGGCAGAGCATTTCATAAAACATTAGATTAATAGACTTTAATTAAAGATAGTAATTATAATTTACTGTTTATATAAATATCAATCAAAACCAAATTAAGAGATATATTATTAAAAAGTGTGACGTAAAAATTATTATAGTGAGTAAGTTCTTGCAGAACATATATAATAGCATTTAAGTGCTTTAATATGCTTTTAATTTAATTGAAATTTATTAAGTTCAGCTCATTGCTTTAAAGAAATCACCTTAAATTCAAGATATTTTTTAATAAAATTATTGCTAAGTTGCCAATAAGTTATAAAAAATAAAGCTAGCACTATTTTAAACTGAAAGAGTTAGAAGACTTAAAATTCTAATGATTTTAATAAATTTATAAATTTAATTTCTTTTATTATCATCAGATACTGTAGTATCATGAATCGCTTTTTGGAGAGCCCCTCTAAACGATAATCTCTCTTTGTAATCAAAGCTAAGCATATCATATAAAAGTTCTCTTAGCCAAGGCAATTCTACATTCTCCAGTACTTTTTCTCTATTTCTAGGATCCTCGTTAAACCTTAAAATGCTATGAAAAGTCACTAATTGATAAAGAACAAGCCCAAGTGAAAAAACGTCAGCTCTCTCAGGTCTATACTTGATTTTTCTATCTCCATTTATCATAGCAATTCTTAACTCCGGAGCCATATAGCTAGCAGTTCCTATTACATCATGCACTCCAGTTGCCTCATAAGTATTTTCAATAACTTCCCTAATCCCCGACACATTAAAATCTGCAATTTTTAGCTGTTCGTCATTTGCAATTAAGATATTGTCAGGCTTAATATCTTGATGGTAAATTTTTCAGTTTACTAAGCTTTGAAAAGCTTCTAATAGATCAAGAACAATTGAGTTTATCTCTTTTGGGGTAAATCTGATATTTTGGTTCATTTTTAATTTAATTAAATCAGTGAGAGTATATGGGCAAGATTCCATAAGAACATTTGAGCAGTAATAAGTAACACCGTTTTCTACTATCTCGTCATAAAAAAAGCCATAGAAATCTAGGAAAAATCGACTTGTCCCTGAAAGCTTTTGTAAAATTTCGACTTCTTTTCTAAATTTTGCAGCGCTTTTATACCCGTCTATTTCTTTATAAGTTTTAATTACTGCATCGATTTCTATATCTTTCCACATGATTTTGCATTTATAAATATTTAGCTCATTTCTAACATAAATCGGAGGACCTATGATAATCTGGCTTCTTTGAGTTATTAAAACAGGCGGATCTTGAACCTCAACAACTGGCTCTAGAGGAATTGGAAAAAGCTCATTTAACTTTTTAATTTTTTCTTGGGTCTTTTCTTCAGTTATCTCTAGCTGATTAATAATTTTCAGAATTGTTTTGCTTGTGTCAGGATCTTTCTTAACTTCTTCATGTTTGAATTCTTTAAATTTTCTGAGATCATTTACATCTTCAATCCATTCCAGTGCATAGTCAACTATAATATTTTTTACTTCCAGAATCGGAATCTCCAACTTCTGCATTTCCAATAAATTTTGCAAATTACGCAAAATTTCATCTTTTTGGTCAGTGAAACAATTTTTATATAATCCTGGCAGACATTTAAACGAAACTAAGTTCAAAATGTTGCTTATGTTAACTCCATATTGTTGATACTCTCTCGCCTGTTTGGCCAAATTTACTCACTCTTCAAAAGCTTCTGAATTGTTAATGGCTTCACTAATTTTGGTAACTGCTCGTTCATGCGCTACAGAGTCCTGCTGTGATGATTGTTCAACTAAATAAGCTCGATTATTCTCCATTGTGTAAGTTATTGTTTTATTAGGTTAGCTCCTAAGCTTGATTTTCAAGAATATACAACTTATTTTTCAAAATTTTTACTTTATTTTGTATTTCAAGGAAAATTAGTAATAAATTATATGAAATATTTATTTAACCATAAAATCGCTGTATTAGTCTTGCAGTTTAATATATTCAATAAAATTTATAAAGTTAATTTGCTATACCATCAAGAGGCACTGTAGAATCATGAATCACTTTTTTGAGAGCCTTTCTAAACGATAATCTCTTTCTGTATTCAAAGCTAAGCATATCATATAAAAGTTCTCTTAGTCGAGACAATTCTACGTTCCTCAGTACTTTTTCTCTATTTCTAGGATCCTCGTTAAACCTTAAAATGTTATGAAAAGTTGCTAATTGATAAAGCACAAGTCCAAGTGAAAAAGTGTCAGCTCTCTCAGGTCTATACTTGATTTTTCCAAGCTATAATTTGATATAACCCTGGCAGAGATTTAATTGAAGTTAAGTTCAAAATGTAGCCTATGTCAACTCCATATTGTTGATACTCTCTCGCCTGTTTGTTCAATTGTATTCACTCTTCAAAAGCTTCTTCATTGTTAATAGCTTCACTTATTTTGGTGACTTCTCGTTCACGCGCTCTAGAGAGTTGCTGTGATGATTGCTCAACGAAATAAGCTCGATTATTCTCCATTATGGAATTTATTGTTTTATTAGATTAGCACTTAGGTTATTTATTTTCTCATAATTTTTTAATTTATTTTGTATTTCTATAAATTTAAGAAGAATTGTGATTTATATTAAATATTTATTGGAAGCACCGAAGCATTAGTATCTCAGTTAAATTATATTTTATAAAATTTAAAATATGTTTTAATTTCCATATAAAATGCAGCATATCTTTGACTCTCGAAATGGATATTTAGATAATCCATTTTATATTGTCTTTTAAAAATATACTTGTATAGTATATGCAATTTAAATTGAAAAAATAAAAATTCTGATTTTCAAAAGTAGTTAGTATGATAATTATTTGGAGCATAGAAAGTAGGGAAAGATAAATATGGAATAGCTACTGGAAAAAATATAGATATACATAAATTAGAAATTATTAAGCATTAAGCATTGACAATAGAATCTAATATAATCTAGATATAGAGAAGAAATTCTTTCAAGGGAATTAAAATTCAAGGCTTAAAATTTCGAAAAATGTATATTTATTGAGGATATTCAATGACGAATTTAAAGTATAAAAAATTGATAAAGAAAAAAAATAATTAAGGAATAAATAATTGAATTATATCGAGTTATATTGCTTGACTATCAAGTGGCAACGTAGTGTCATGAACCACTTTTTTGAAAGCTCTTCTAAATGATAATCTATTTTTATAATCAAAGCACAGCATATTATATAACAGGTCTCGTAACCATGGCAATTCCACATTCGTCAGTACCTTTTCTCGATTTTTAGAATCTTCATTAAACCTTGAAATGTTATCAAATGTTGCACATTTATAAAGCACTAGCCCAAGAGAAAAAACATCAGCTCTTTCAGGTCTATATCTGATTTTTCTATCTCCATTTATGTGAGCTCTTCTTAATTCTGGAGCCATATAGCTAGGAGTTCCTATTACATTATTCGCTCTAGTCGTCGCTAAAGTACTCTCAATATCTTCTTTGATATCTGACACATTAAAGTCTGCAATTTTTAGCTGTCCGTCCTTTGCAATCAAAATATTGTCGGGCTTAATATCTTGATGGTAAATTTTGTGGTTTACTAAGCTTTGAAAAGCTTCTAATAGATCAAGAGTAATTGAGTTTAACTCTTCTGGAATAAATCGTTTTTTTGTATCATTCTTATTTTAATTAAATCAGTAAGACTGTATGGACAATATTCCATAAGAACATTTGAGCAGTATTTTTTAACATTGTTTTCTACTATCTCGTCATAAAAAAAGCCATAAAATTCAAGGAAAAATCGATTTGTTCCTGAAAGCTTTTGTAAAATTTCGACTTCTTTTCTAAATTTTGCAGCGCTTCTATACCCTTCTATTTCTTTATAAGTTTTAATTACTGCATCAATTTCTTTACCTTTCCACATGATTTGGCATTTATAAACATTTAACTCATTTCTGACATAAATTGGAGGACCCATGGATATTTGGCTTCTTTGAGTTATTAAAATAGATTGCTCTGGAGCAGCTTCCCCAAATGGCACTGGAAAAAACAAATTTAATTCTTCAATTTTTTCCTGAGTTTTTTCCTCATTTATCTCCAACAAATTATTTATTTTTAAATTTTTTTTGCTTATGCCAAGGTCTTCCTTAACTTTTTCAAGTATAACTAAACTGTATGAGTCTGAGTATGTAGTATCATGCATCACATTTTGAAGAGCCCTTCTAAATGATAATCTATTTTTATAATCAAAACACAGCATATTATACAAAAGATCTCGTAACCATGGCAATTTCACATTCGTCAGTACTTTTTCTCTATTTTTAGGATCTTCGTTAAATCCTGAAATGCTATCATATGTGGCACATTGATAAAGCACTAGCCCAAGAGAAAAAACATCAGCTCTCTCAGGTCTATACCTGATTTTACAATCTCTATATATGTGAGCTCTTCTTAATTCTGGAGCCATATAGCTAGGAGTTCCTATTACATTATTCGCTCTAGTCGTCGCTAAAGTACTCTCAATATCTTCTTTGATATCTGACACATTAAAGTCTGCAATTTTT